>JAODUG010012259.1:2298-41484 GCA_027564795.1 Aphredoderus sayanus | reverse complement strand
AAATGTTGACCTTGAGGAGTCAGCGGAAAATGACGAGTCACTCTCGCCTGTTTATTTATTTTTTGTTGCTAAACGCAGGGTCTCATCTGAATGAGCAAGGTCTGTTCTTTTTTTACATTTTGTCTGCGGTCACCCCTGTATATAATCATAGTCCATTTTAACTCAGTATTCATATTAATAGTCCATTTTATCTCTCTTCCATCCTTCCTTCCTTCCTTCCTTATGTCCTTCCCACAGTGTAAAGTGGAGCAGCAGGCCTGTCTCTCAGGCAAAGAGCTGAGTGTGAAGTGCCCTGGCCTTTGTCCTTGTCCTACAGCCTCTGTGCCCCTCACCAACACAGAGGCTAAACATGGCAAGTGGCTGTTTTTATTTTCTCTCATACTTTTTTGGGGAACTATAGGGAATTAGCCTCTGCTATTAGCACTACAAGCAATGTTTACTGCTGCAGGGGTCAATAAGCTGTCAATTTCAAAGACATGGGGTTAGCTAAATATCCCTGGTGTGATTAAAATGGTATTTGAAATCATGTAATCGTAATTAATTATTTAAAGTGTATGCTATCTATCATTGCAAACCAAACAGTATTGATTGTTCGTGGCTGTTGGGCATGTGAAAATGTCAACAGATCAAATGGATGAAATGTTACTCCTGTTTTTCATCTGAGGGCTGAAAGTATTTAGCCTGAAAACGGAGCTCGAAAGTGGATTTCTATTGGAAAACAGCAAATTGCGGTGCAGTTAATGTTTGCTTTGATTACCAGATAATACACACAAACACAAGTCCAATAAAGAGATGGTAGAGACAAAGGAGTTTCACTCTCCAGTTCCTCCTACTGTATGCGTTTCGTTTATGTTTTTGCTGCATGTGGCGAGAGTCGGTGTTCAGCAAACCAAGCCAGCTAGCGAGCTAGCTCAGTATAGGTGAATCGGGACGCTCTTGATCGCGAGCCAGGCGCTTAAATATTGGGATTCCCTCCCTCACCCCCCTCACCCCTCCCCCCTTCAGAGAGCTGCACTGGCCAGGACCTGGCGGACCTGGGCGACCGCTTGAGAGACTGGTTCCAACTTCTCCATGGCAACGCTAAGCAGAACAACTCTGGCAGGCCAGGCTCTGGCACCGCATCAGGTCAGCAGCCAGGGCCAATGCTCCCTGCACAAAGCTGTGCTATGCATGACTGCACACGCAAGTTATTGGAAAACAGAGAATGTATTCAGATGTGTCAACATTAATCAGCAAATTACACATTTATTTTACATATGTAAGTAACATCCATACATATACATATACATATAAATATACTAATATAATATAAATCATAATATAAATGACTATATAACAGTATTAATCGAAAATGTAATTTGAAAACAATAATACATTTCAGCACTGGATAAGAACCTGCTTGCCAGCTGCAAGGATTCCATTGGCTGGATGTTTTCCAAGCTGGACACAAACAGCGACCTCTATTTGGACCACGCCGAGCTAGCTGCCATTAACTTGGACAAGTACGAAGTGTGCATCCGACCTTTCTTCAACTCCTGTGACAGCTACAAGGACGGGAAGGTCTCCACCGCTGAGTGGTGTTTCTGTTTCTGGAGGGAAAGTGAGTAGACTGATAAGCCACTGATGACGTTTACTGCCAGTTTGAAGCTGTAGTCATACAGTCATTCTGAAGAACGCTTGTTGATATTTGAACTTGATAAAATCATAAACACCCTTCAATGCCTCCCTCAGAAGCTCTGCCCCACACTTTGGAAACGCATTGCCACGGCTAGAATATTGTTATGAGGCGCGGTCTGCACCACTTCGTTTGTTTTCCTATTTACAGAGCTATTTATTCGCTTACAGTCCCTGACTATACATTTAACCAACACAGTTCACTTGTACAGCGTTGTACTATTTGTGTCACACACAACAAACATTACTGTAAAATCAGCAGGCACACACACTTATTAGGGTAAATTGCCACTAACCATACTTCCAGCAGCTGTTAAAATACTAGCATGTATTTGGGTTAGGTAATTGGAATTAGTTGGTTACCTTATTTACACACCAAACCAATCTCATACACAAGTTGTTTAACAAATCATAAGTTTGCCCCAGTTATTTTTATTAATTTCCCCATCTATTATTAACTACAGTTAGTGTAAGAATTTGTTTAAATATAAATATAAGTAATTTGCATACTCCAGCACAACCTTAAAGTCAAAGATGATATTTATAATTTATAGTGTGGGGAGTGGAATATAGTGGATTATATCAGTTACCGTTGCAGTGTAAGTAGTGTATGGCTATTGTTTGGTGCAGTACAAGTGCCCTCTACTCTAAAAACTGCAGTTATTTAAATGATGGATCTAGCTCCCTCTCCTGTCAGTCACAGACAGAGACTATTGATCAGCTTCTGCAGCAATGAAATATAAGATTTCTTTATAAAATCAATGGGGTCAAAAGTGGTAATTATGGGCGCATTGATTAAGACAAAGCTCGCGAGAGAGCGCTTCTGCATATTTGCTTACTGTCACTTTATCCCCCTCCCTGCCCCCCCCTTTCACAGAACCACCATGCCTGGCTGAACTGGAGAGAATCCAAGTGCAGGAGGTGGCCAAAAAGAAGCCTGGTAAATAAACATTTTATACAGTGTGGAGACAGTGACAAAGCACACTACACCAGTGGTCCCCAACCACTTCTGTTTCTCGTCCGCCAGCACCTTTCTATATACAGTAGCAGTAGTAGTAGGCCTGCCCTTTTACACATGAAACCACAAGGATCCCAGATGCACTGCCATTAACCCGAACATCATCACACTAATCACATTAAATAAAATAATGATGATACTGGATTACAGTGATGATGTCATCGATTACTAATAATGTAAAATTAGATTCAATCTACAGCCTTATTGTTTTAGTGTGATGCTCTGTGAAACCTACGTATATTCATTACATTGTTGTTACATGCATGCTGTAATGCTAAACTAATGCTAAGCTACTGTAATTATTCCTGATCTGCGGGGAGGCTTCTCTCCTGCTGTTGTGGCCACGGGTGGTACTGCAGCCAAGTGCTATGGGGAGGTAAAAACCTATTTCTCATTGAAGGTCCACAGAAAACACACATCTCTAAAACATAAATGAACACCGCTTAAGTTCGAACATTGCTCTTACGTCTGCTGGATCCCAGGAAAGCTTGATTTTATGCACAACATCACGCTGCACACGCACGGATTCAGTGTGACGTTTTCCGCTAACACTCGTCTTTGATGTACGCTATGCACTCTGGGTGCACAATTTCTGATTAAATGAATGGTCACAGTTGTGCCGTGTCCAGTTCTGCCTCTGTGGACCTTGCCTGTGTGCGACGGGCGGCGCTAGCTTCAGTCTCCATCTGCGCTGCAGGCAACACGTCTGGGTGTACGTACGTGTGTAACAAGGTGCCTAGAGGAGCCTCATTAAGCAGATCACAAGCACACAGCTAGGATTAGGCCCTAATCAGGCTGTGGATTAGAGGGCAGCACTGGCTTTGGGAGAGGGAAAGGCTAAAACATCCGTTTGGCTCCATTGCTCTTTGAGAACTCTACACTAGCTCCCATACTGAATTATGACTTTAATAATGACTTAATGTTTAACCGGAAAACCCCCAGTCCAAATGATGAGAATAATTCTTAATCTAAGTAATGTTACAGTTACAGTAAAATACGTTTTTTTTTTTATAACAACTTGACAATATTCCTTGAAAGGTCAATTCATTCATCAATTCATATTTCAATCAACTCATATATGTCTTTTCAAGTGTCAAGCACAGAAAGACTTGTAAGTCATGATAATGTCACACTACATGACAAACACACAACAAAACAAACACACGGATTAGACAGACAAGCTAAATAAATGTATTTGGACCATTCTGGCAAATGTAACGGTGGAAAAGACATGAAATGTATTGCTGGAAGAGTCATGCAATTAGCCAAGTTCTCTTCACACTTATTTTCCACACCGAAAAATCAGTTTGGGAGAGCAATAATGTTGGGAAATCATTTCATCGTTAACCCAAAAACTGCTATGCATGGAAGGCTAAACTGTTTTAGCAACAAACAACAAAAACTAATAAAAAAACATAAAAAACACAATGTATACTGTACCATAGTTACAGTATAAATCCCTAGTTCCTTCTTCAGTGTGTTTGGGGCAGGGAGGAATGGTTGACGTTAAGTCATTGGGGGTTGTGTCTGTGAGAGCAACCCTTCAGCGCTCCAATCGTTGCGGCATTTGACACCAGTGTCCGCAGGGAGCTGGGAACCGCGCTGCCCTGTCAATCAGCTGTCACTGCAATCCTACATGCCACCCTCACCGCACAGGGCCCGCACATCACATCCACCCAGGCAAAGGATATGAATGCAGACACTCAGCGCTGTGTGTTGTGGTTAAGGAAAGAAGAAGAAAAAAACCTATTCACTGCCTTCAGACCCCTTTCCCTAGCCGTAGGTTTTATCAGGTCGGCAAGGTGGGTGCGTGGGGGAGGGGGGGGGGGTTATGCTGCACTTATCGGCAGCATCGGTGTGCGGCAGCTTTGTGTGGTGGGGGTATAAATATTTAACAACTTCGTGCGTGTGTGTGCGTGTGCACGTGGATGTGTTTTAGCAGGCGTGTACATCCCCAGCTGTGACGAGGACGGTTACTACAGGAAGATGCAGTGTGACCAGAGCAGAGGCCAGTGTTGGTGTGTAGACCAGCATGGCGGGGAGATGATGGGCTCTAGGATCCATGGCAACCCAGACTGTGGTAAGCAGCGGGACTACAGGGGACAAACAGCCCTTTTATTTACCTTGTGGCTCCCGGTCTGTTACGATAGTAAGGCAACCCAGTGATTGTGCCAGTGTTGCCGTGTGTTACTGCAGCATAAGGGCGCTTTTAATAACCGGCGACACAACGTGCACAGATGGGGACGTAAGCTAAAGCTAAGATATGAGCGTCTTGTTAGAGGTCGGACTGTTTTCAGGAATGCATTTGTAGGACAGATTCACTTCATTTGTTCCCTGCGTCTCTCTTTTCAGATGAGGTAGTGGGATACTCTGGGGATTTTGGAAGTGGGGTGGGATGGGAGGATGAAGAGGAGAAGGAGGCAGAGGAGAATGGCGAGGAGCCGGAGGAGGAGGAGGAAGAAGGGGAGGCGGATGATGGAGGATATATCTGGTAGGACTGAACTCACTGAGAGCAGTGGCACAGCTATCTAAACCACAGGGCTGGCGATCTCCGAACAACTACTGTAAGGATTTTGGGAAATGGCCTGGGAAGGCATGGATCTGTGTACTAACCTGTTTGGATCTGTGTTGCCAGGCAAGTCCACTGATGACCGTTTTTATGTCTTAGATATGTGTATTGCTTCATTATTTTACTGGGTTATGAGCAACAGGGCTTTATGCTTCGCTGTCCTAAAAACACAGTATCAGCTGCCTGCTGCACAGTACAGTATAGCTCATCAGAGATCCTTATCTGTGTAATTATCATCTATGCATATAGAGATTTAATTTCCATTGTGAACAAGTGCTTGAGTATTAGAGCCACTGTCCCACTGGAATGAATAGAGAGCTGAAGTTAAAACAGCTCAGTGCAATGTGGTTATGTATTTCATAACATATTCTGTATATAAGTCTTGTGTCATTGAACTGGGAATCAGGAGTAGAGAATTTTGAACTGATAAGATTATTTTGCTTTGTCTGCCTTTATGGTAGTCATATATAAATGGACACAGCTCTTTTCATGAGCTCTATACTGGAATTAATTTCTCCTGTGAACCACTTTTACTAAAACCTGTAGAATGTACTTTTGTGTCCCAAACAGCACCTATACACCACTAGATACTCTCACTTCCCAACCGCTAACCCTAAAATCTCCTTCAAGAATGTGCCACACCTGTTTTTTGTTTAAGTATGCTACTTGAAACTGTATTTTGTGTTTATCCCTTGTGATGTCCTAATTCTACAGCTTACACAGACATATGATGTGCACTGCTGGTACAGCAAGGTGTGTGTTTGAAACAACAGGAGGGTTAAAAGTCACAAAAAAACAACACAAATACATAAAGAAATAATTAATAAAGAAATAAATACACAGTAATGGCAGTTAAAAAACGTACAAAATCATACACAATCAGATGCGAAATGCGGTATTTTTTTAAGGACATCAAGAGGGTTAAAAAATTGTGTGTTACTTGAAGTTTTGTGTGTATACTTGAAATTATCTCTGTAGTTTTTTTTTTTCATGAGTACCTTGTTGCCATTTCTTCATTCATGCTATAGGTAGGCAATACATTTGGTTGTTTTTAGTATTGCATGTTAGGTAATGAGAATGTACTTCTAGCCTAAGCACTTTAATATTAAAGGCAATGGGGCCAATCTGTCTTGTATATAATTTCTTTATGTTTTACACTTATTTTAGTTTATTTTGGGAACCCACCTAAGTTTACGCTGTAATTGAGCACCGAAATATCCATGATACTAGACAAAGTACCTGTTACATAATGATATAGAGCCAAGCACAGCATTTTCATGTATGTCCTCTACAAAACTAGGGAGGAATTAATAGTCTGTTCAGGTTTCATGCTATACTGTATAGTCAGCTGGTAGTATGACTGGTTCATTTTACAGCATATAGGATTGTGGGGCTTGACTGCCATCTCGTGCTAGAAGAGCAAATTACACAAACTGAATGTTTCACAAAGTACTAAACATGATGTTATCACACTATTAAACAGTTGGTGAAAAAATCTTAAGACGTCATTGAGTAAACTGAAGCTCTTACTCTCCGCATGCAGTCTTTAGTGTTTATCCAACGCTCTGCTTTGTCAGTCAAGCGCAAAGCAGGCAACACATGCTACTGTAAGTTCATGCTCTGTAGTTCTTCTGACAGACACCGGGCATTTAAATAATACACAGCCTTAAAGTGCAGCATGCAGTCCTAGGTAACACCGCAAAGGAAGGGCGCTGTCTCCCAGAATGTGCTATTAATAAATCATAAAATAACACCCCGATAGCCTATTGTGATTCACACAGAAGAACACAACGTGACTATCGTATTAGTTCAATAGAACAGTGCAGATGTCCGTAAAAAAAGGTTGTGTAGCCTACACCAAATATATTCAAAATTAGCTCTATAAATCCATGCACACATTGTTCATTCACAAAATATTTGTATACACGTCACATGAAATGGCAACAGCTTATTATTTACTTATATTATAAGTCCCCTGTTAATTTTCAGGTGATGATTGTGTGCCATATAAACAGGTGATGTGAACTGTGGCCTACACATTTGCTATTGCGTGGCCTTTGGCATGAAGATCCTGCCATGACTTGATTTCTCCTTCGCCTCTTGGAGAGGTTATTGTCCACAGTAGTCTGACTCTGAATAACCTTTCACATCAGCTACAAGGCTCATGGGTGCCTCATTGTGGCCCAACTGGATTACTGCATGGTTGTCATTGGTTTCTGCTGCGGCTGCGCAAACGTTGCTTAGCAATGCTTTCAGAGGCATGCTTGTTGTTATACTCCATCTATGGGCATGGATGGATGTCATGGATACACCTGTGAAAATACCCTGTCCACTCTACAACGTTCAGTCACATCAAAACATTTGTTGAAAATCAATGCTTCCTGCAAAACTTCCTGATTTCCTTTGTGTCATAACTTCCCCCTGGTCAAATGCTACAAAAACATACATTAGCCTATTGCTTTTTTATTTTGAATTGTGGTTAGACAATTACAATTAGTTCATTTAGCAGACACATTTATCCCAAGCGACTTACAATTACATGTATTACAAGGAGCAGGTGAAATGGTCAGGGATCTTGCTCAAGGGCTTACAGGTAGGCCAACTCTGGGGTTCTAACCCATGACCTTCTGGCTGGGAGTTCAACACCCTAGACTATCCTGCCCTCTATATGGTTATGTGCAATAGCCTACCTATATGCAGCTAGGCTAACAAACATGCAAGAGCTATTACTATTTAACAAACTGTCAATATATGAGGATTGTAAATCTAAAGCCTCTGTTCTGATTTCTCTTTTTTGGTCATATGACTTCACTTTGCTGTTCTGTTCTATTCACAAAAGAAACAACACCAACACTACTCAGATGTAGCCAGGCCAGATGCATATTGTTATTATCAAGAGGATTTATTAACTAATTACTAATATAATCTAATACGTTTAATAACTCATCACCAGCTGGTGAAAGATTTGCAGGTCCAGGTTGTTGGTTGTGATCCGCTGGTGCCTGTGTGGCTGTGCCAGGCCAGTGAACATCGAAGGTCGAACATAGTGCAGGAATTCTCCAGAATGACTTTGGCCAGTCCACCTCTGTAAAATAGAAATAGCCTTCCCCAACTCTTTCGCCTTCCCCTGCTAATGTTTTCAGCCTTCAGAAAGTGCTCCCGCAAATGTGTCTATGTTCTCTGTAGAATCCACAGAGGGATTCACCGCAAGTTAAACCCCCATATTTTGCATATAAAGTGGAGTGCGCTGTCTTTTGTACTTCCATAGAATTGATATATGAGTTCCAAGGTGCTGGGTATAGCACTGGTTGGTGCAGGTGTGGTGCTGGCTAGTGTAACACAACGGGGAGGCATATTAGGCTCAGTGTTGGTTGTAGGCCTTGGTGATGCAGGCTGAGTGATTTTAGGTCTAGTAGTGTTGTCCAATCTAGGCCTACATGTAAGAAATTGGTGTCTCAGGACTTCGATGGGGGTGATTCTCTTGGAACTATCCACGACGAAAATCCTTTTAAGGAGGTTGAGAAAGTCCATTGTGTCTTGCTTTGTGTTTCGGTTGTTTGTTTTCGTCTTTGTCCTGCTTTGGCACAACTTCACAAAGTAGTCTAACGTTGGGAGGTAACGGGAACCCATTTCACCGGTGTCCGTGTAATACTCCGAGTGTGTCTTGAGCCTCCATTTGTTGCTGCCCCAGTCCTGTTTGAAATACCTGCTGGTGAAGGCTCCGTCGTTGAGCAGGGCCTGCGGTGGCAGACCCTGGGTCTTCATGATGAACTGAAACAGATCGTAGTCATTTACGCCCCAGTAGGGATGAGCACCTTCCAACAGAGCAGCCATCACACATCCCAGAGACCACATGTCCACCGCCTCTGTGATTGGCAGGCCCAACGTCACCTCCGGTGCCCTGTAGAACACGGGCTGTATCTTGGTGCCACGGCTGATGCTGTGAGCATGCTGTGCCACCCCAAAGTCAATTAATTTAACCTTGAATGGACTTTGCTGATGATCGACCAGCATTATGTTGTCTGGCTTTATGTCGGAATGAATCAGGCGCAACCTTTTAAGCGCACATAAGGCTGTGGCCACCTGTTGAACTATGGGCCTTATCTCTTGTATGGACAGAGGGCTCCTCTGCTGTGTGAAGGTCCAAAGGTCTGTGTCCAGGTTCTCAAACACCAGACAGGCATGGCCTTTATGGATGAATGACTCATGCCACCTTACCAGATTCCACCTGTCAGAATCCAGGACACTGATTCTTTTCAGCATCTCCACCTCTTTCTTCGCTGAACGGGTGTAGTCTTTTCTCTTTGTTAATATCTTTACTGCCACATTCTCTTCGGTGTCTATGTTAAGACACTTGGCCACCACGCCGTAAGAGCCCTCTCCCACAATGTGCTCAACCAGATATTTCGAGTTGGGGCTAAATAATACTTCTCTTTCTACTATCTTGAAGTATAGATCAAGTGTGTCATTCAACTGGCCAAGAGTCTCACAAGTTAGTATGTTTCCCATTTTCTCAGTATATTTTCTGAAAGCTCAACAACAGTTCTGTAAATAAAAATGTATTACCATTTTTTTTTAGCAAAGGTCAATATCTGTATATTGCATTTATAAAATGTGCAGATTTTTGCACTGACATACTGTGGTACACATACATACCATTTAGTTTTATGAATATAACATGTATTCATTTGAATGCGTTTATAGAACGGAACGTGACCTACACGTAACATCGCCTAACGTCACACAACCGCTCACTTGTGACGTCACGTCGCGATCTCAGACTTTGAAAAACACAAGCGAACATAAACATTACCATCTGAATTAATGGAAAAGTAGGGCTACTTACAGATGTCTGTTTGAGACAATGTGTGGAAAATACTCTATAAAACTTGTTGTTTGAGCTACACGCTTGCCAACCACTAAACATTTTTATTTTCATATTTTTGTCCATATATTAATTCAATTACTTTAAAACTTTTCTGACTATTCTGCCGGTTTCCCATTCCAAAACAACATACGTTTATCTGTAATGTATTATATTTGTTGATGCATGCCGAGGTTTTGTCTATTTTATTTTTTTGTCTCAGATCGACACCCAGTGTCATAGCCTATACATAGGCTATGACATAGTAAGCTACTGTAGTCTGTAAACACGATCCCCTCAACATTTACATTGTGTATCATATACATTCTGAACCAGTAGACATAGCCTATCTCAAGCGCCTTCAACATTATTCCATTATGAAATATTATATAATATATTATACTATTACAGACCTCTGTCACAAACAAAGGATACTAGTCTATGTGGAGAAATGTACCGATTTAACTGTTAAAAATGACACAAAAAAAACAAAATGTTGGAAATATGTATTAGTTTTTTATGTAAGTTGCATTAGGCTACATCCAAACTCAATAATTGCCAGTTCCTTTGAACGTTTATGTGAACATGCATTTGGTACTAGCAATGCACACCAGCTAAAGATTACTTCCTTTCAATGATTAAACAAAATAAAAAGTGAATACTCTGCATCAAAAATAATGTTAACATTGCAGTAGCTACCATATTCTTGTTTCTCGAAAATCAATGTATGAACTCAGCGTCAGGTTTTTTTACGTTACTGTACAGTACATGCACCAACCAGAGACCTTGTTGCTTGAGAACGCTGTAATAACATGGAAAAGTTATTGTGCTTTTCAAAGCTGTCATTGATGCAAGTGTACTCTCATACTGTATACTGTATATCCAAAGTCAAAAAGTACATTATCTTGCAGCGTTTCAAGCCTAAGACACATCATCATCATCAGTTAAGCATAGCAGCATATTTATGTACTAATATCTAAATTACACTCTAACATCTAACAAAAAATAAAACAAGCAAGCAACAAGGATTAATGAATTATGAAATGAATATTACATCAGCTGTATTACTGTACATCTGAAATTAGACATTCCAAATAAACTTATGATGCGTTGCCCTAGCAGTTGGCAGTGGTGAAGACAGGAATACTAATTGTTATCATAAGAAACAAGAGAATCTGCTAGAAAGCTGAAATGTTCAAACAAGGTCATACTCAGCCTGTTACAGTACTTCTGTCAAATGCAACAAACAATGGTAACTTGTAATACAGTACCTTTGTCAGCTTTCCTTCCATAAACACCCTAAAGTCAAAGACATTCTAGAACCCGTACAATACTGTAATTCAATGACTGAATGAAACAAACAAACAAATAAAAAAACATGTAAAATGATTCACCCTGTCACATTGTTTGGGATGGGAAAGGTGACTGGGCTGCAAAATTCACACATCTGAAAGTAGATTAAATCAAATTAATAATGTGGTTACAGGAAAACAAAAGTGCAATGTAGGTATTTTATCATACATTATCTTTACAGTAGTTCTGTTGTCTTTTCTTTTTAAGTGCTAAAGTTATCATCATATTAATTCGGAGGTTTTTGGATAAAACATGTCTTTTTAACCCCAAAGTCATTCTACAGGCAGCAAAGATTGCACAGATCTTTGGCTAACTGCTGCTGCTGCATATCATTGGGTAAATAATATAACCAAATATAAATCTACTGTATCAATTTGTCTGAGGAGGGACACCTTCACTGTCAACAACCTTGGGACCAGGTCATTAATGTGCACTCTCCTGTATTACTACAGTATAATAATCACAAGTACTTATCTCGACTTTTACATAACACATACTGCCCCTAATGTGAAGACAACAATTATATTGTAAACAATCCTGGGTTTGAACCTGAATGTGTCTGACTGAGGAACCTTCTGTGTTTTCCCCACACCAAAAAAAACAAACAAATAATAATAATAATAATAATAATAATAATAATAATAATAATAATAATAATAATAATTTTGATTAATACACCTACCATTGTCAAACCACTGGCATTAGAATTGGAATTGGTCCCTGGGAGCTGAACTGTTGCTGCCCACTGCTCCTAATTAGTTAGGCTGGGTCAAGTACAGAGTACAAATGTCCCCACAGGGATCAATAAAGTGTAACTTAATACATTATTTACACACGGCCAGTTCACCATGAACCAATTTTAAAAGTTTGCATAGAAACCTTTAAAACCTGATAAAGTATTACAAAGGATATGCTCTCTAAAGTATATGATTTTAAATTTGATCAAACATGATTTCAGACCGACAGAAATGGAGCTCTTGATGGCTTGTGGCTTGAAACTCCAGTTTGCATGGGATGCAGTCCAGAAATATTTCAGTCAATATACTGGGACAGCCATCGGAAACCTTCCCCATAACCTTGTTTTTTCAAGACGCTGCACATGAAAACCTCAAGTGGTCGGCCATTCAACTCTTTCAATGAGATGCTGCCCTGCAGGTAGACAAAATGAAAGTGAACGTGGTGTTTAATTTTCGATCCGTATCCTAAACAGGGTGCTGCAAGATTCAACACAAAGCATAATATAACTATAATATAAATGTGTACCTTTCCAGTGACCTGGCTGTCCAAAGCAAATGCTCCTCTAAGTCCGCCTTCACTGATTGCCTCGGGACGGTCAATCTTGTTCCCCAACACGAGAACAGGGACATTGACAATGCTTTCATCAGATAGAAGAGCCTAGAAATAAAAGTGACACAATTACTCTCACACTGCATGCAACAAATAAGGCAGGATTAATAATATTTAGTCTTACATCCAGCTCAGTTTTGGACTCTGCGAGTCTGTCATGATCAGCGCAGTCTACAAGAAAGACAACTCCATTAACAGCAGGCAGGTAGTTCTTCCAGACTCTCCTTGCTATGAACATGGGAAAAGAAAGTTACTTAGTGTGTTACCAAGTGTTACTTTAGGTGCATGTTCACATGTACTGCATTCCCTATGTTTATGCTACAGTACACTTCATAAAATGAACATGTGTTTTATGAACACATTGTGGTAGCTAAAACATTTCTTGTACCTTGTACATGTCCACCCAAATCAAATGTTGTGAATGTCATTCCAGCAATTGTTAGTTCTTCAGAGGCTTTGAGAAGAAATAATAATAGTTTGTTAAAAAAACATAAACAATTTGAAGCATTTGATTTGTCATATCATATTTATCCTTTAATTTATTACCACTAGAGATATTTATAAAGATAAGAAACAATCCTTACAATATAGGGTGGGAGCTAACTAGAATAACATATAGCTGAGTGCTGACCTTCTTCTGTATTTCATAGTATTAAACTACATATTGTTACTTTCATTACTTTTCCATTTTCATATTTATTTCATTTCATTACTTGGATGCAAGGTTGGTACATGCTGCCCCAGTCGATCATCCTTCAACATGTGCAATAGTGTTGTTTTCCCAGCGTTGTCCAGGCCCAGGAAAACCAGTTTTCCAGATTTCTTGTATAGACCTGAACATTTCAGGAATAATTCCGTTTACTCAGGAATTCAAGAATAATCCTACTCTACTGTACAGTAATCAGAGCAGAGTTGTAAATGTAATTATGTTATACTTGGCATAGAAAGGCAGTCAGCAAAGTACTTACCTAAAAACTGTAAAACCCCACTAAATCCTCTGTAGATCCAATCAAATAAGAATGACATCTCGTTGGTCTGCCTAATAGGAGAGAAAATAGGTTCCTCTAAACTATAACGGTAAGTACTGTAAATGGACCTTAAATGGTGGTGCATTTCACAGCTGACTCTGTGAACTGATACACTACTGTATAAAGACAGTGGGACTTGAATACTGGTAGGTTGTCATTGAGCAAGAAGGGCATATGACAGAACCTGACAAGGAGGAAGATAATATTGACAGACCGCTCTGCTAGCTAACCTAAGTAACAGTACTGTACTGTTAGCGTACTGTAACCAACTTACTGTGTAAACACTAACACATTACTGTTAGCGACCAATAGCTTTGTACCGTTAGCTAATGCTCTGGCACACTTTTATACTAGACTTTGACCTCATTTGGTCCATGATTACGTCTGGAGAAATAATGACATCACATAACACATTATTAGCATACAGATAAACCAAGATATGTATGTGAATAATGTCGATACTATTACTAAGATACTGTCGAACCTTGACTTACCCGGCAGAAACTGCAACTACCGGCTCGCTTATAAGCTAACTGTGGTATCCTTGGATACAGACAGACGGATCTCCTTCCTCTTCCACAGCAACTAGCAGGTGTAATCCCCAGAGCACCAGCGCCCCCGCGCGTCGTATAACGTGACCAACATAGACAGCATGATAAACCACGTGGGTTCTCATACTGTTTATTATATTAAACATAGAACCTATAAAAAATACAGTAGTGTATATTTATCAATGCTCATTTATCCTCCACTCGCCTTTTATCATGTGTTTGTGAACTTTACTTTCACACATGCCCTCTAGACTGTAAATGTATCATGTGGGGTCAAGATTTAGTCATATTAGTGTAAGGTAGGTACAATAGGCTATATTTTAGAAAGCAAACAGTGCATATAGTATATTACTTATACTCACATAAAATAGCTGACATTCATACAATTGATAGAAAAAAACAACAGCTTAGTTCCAGAAAGAATATTGATTTAATATTACTAACATCAGAATAAAGTTTAATGTATTAGGAATTACGATGGGGAAGAGACTGCTGAAATCATCAGTTAGACTATTGGTACTGTATATGCAAAGGAGCATTTGTTTTACTTCTCAGAGTAAAACCATTTGTCCACTGTAAAATTCAATAAAGAGACGGTAAATTAATGTAATGTACTGTATTTACTAAAAAGCTGTAATGAAACCAATGGATCTGCATATAACATAATATGGCACTTTTGCCAAACACACCTGAGCTTGGAACGGGTTCTTCAGGTCCAAACGCGCTTGCCTGTAAATAATAAATTGGTCAAATCATAAACTAATTATTATCTGAGATATACATTCTATTTTTTTTTTATATGAATTCCTTCCTTTTATATGAAGTGTATAACCTGTAGTACATAGTCAGCAATAGCAATTTAATGTAATGTTTATGCTTTGGATTATTTTGTTGATGTTGCTGATATGGATTATTATGTTCAATATTCCTCTTCTTTAACACTACTTAAACCTATTCACTATTGTCATTAAGCAAGCAATTCCCATTGGATGTACTGTGAAGGCAAACCAATAGAAAATATGATGACTCACTGCATCAACAACAGCCTCTGCCTCCTTGCTGGAGCAGTAGAACAGACTATCAGAGATGCAGGTGTTCATACTGACAATAGTTGAGGAGAGGAAACAAAGAGAGATGTTAACAAAGGGAAACATTAATTTGACATACAAAAGCTTTCACACCAAGAACTCTTCAGTTGTTCTAAGCTGCATTAGGTGAATGCTGTTTGCTTTCTCTCATCTTAAGAGCTGGTTAGGTATGTTAGTATGGTAAGGTTTGCGTGGTTCCTCATCTAGAACAAGCTGCAGTGGCCTTTTTTGTGACCTAACATTGAAGCTCAAAAGGACATAAACAAAATAAAGCACAATCACCAAAATTTCAGTTTGCACAAGGCAATGTAGTGGGTTCATTGTTTCTATGAAATGTTTACCAGTTTAACTCCCCAGCATAGCTCTTCTTAGAGATAAGAGCCTTCCAGAATGTGTGAGTGCTTTTAATTGTTTCAATGGCAAAGTGCTGGAAAAGTAAACAAACACAAGAATGTGTCATTTAAATGTACAGTATAACTGATTTCTATTGTTAGAAACGGAAAATACAGAAATAGAGAATTGTGGGATTATCAGTGAACAACAAAAATAAACAAAAACACAAAAAGGTTTAACTTAGCAACATTGGAAATTAAACATTTGACTAATGTTTGAATTGCTTACGCTATCTTTAAACTCCCCGTTGAATGCGAACTGATTTTCAGGCTTTCCATCTGGCACTTTATATCTTTTAAACCAATCAAATGTTGCCTCCAGATAGCCTGGCTTAAGTCTTCTTACATCATCTATATCTGGACAAATGAGAAGAAAACACTAGTGGATTCTAAATGTGCCTTAAATTGAACCATAACTAGTAGCTGCATGACTGGGAACATTAGTCAGGTGACCTCATACTGTTAAAGTCCTTGGCTTCTGGGTCTTCGACATTGATTACAATAAGCTTCCAATCAGTTTCGCCTTCATCAATCAGAGCTAGGGTACCTAACACTTTGACTTTAATGACCTCTCCTCGAGAACACACCTGAAAATCAAAGAAAAAGTACTGCAGTAGTTGAAAACAACTTGGGCTGAGTTATGGCAAAATCATATTTAATCCAATACCTTATTTCCAATATCACATATGTCAATAGGGTCATTGTCACCACAACATCCTGTGTCACGGTCTTTATGGCTGGGGTCTTCCCATGTCTAATTAAGGTGAAATATTTGATAAAACAAACTGTACAGCCAAATGCTTTTGTCTCACCGCATTTAATAAAGGTGGAGTCAGCCATAGTAAGCAACTGTAATACACACTGGTTTTTGTTTTGAGTTCAGATATCAACACTTTCTCCAAGATAGCTAACTCCACCTTTAATCAACAGACATATAAGAACTTGCCTGTGGGATAGCGCCATAATTCCAGATATATCCCTTGTGAGGAAACACGTTAGCTACATAACGAAGGCTTCCCTTCTTTATATCTTGCTTCAGTGGATTTAAAGGGTCTTTAGTAGCAATCTGCAGGATACAATACAGCATCATGTGGATTAAAGAAGACTGACATTGTGTTTATCTGAAGTAAAGTTAAAAAAATACATACAAAATAAAAAAGAACATAATATAATATAAACAAATTTAATTTACATATTTTTCTTAATTACATTATTAATCATACAGGATACAGGAGAGAGAATATACCTCCATCTTTCCATTTGTCCATCTTGGAACCTCCACAACAGCATGAAATATATTCTGAAAGATCAAGTTTCCCATTACATGGTCCAATCATAGCCTAAACATTAAACACGATTTCTAGCACTTCATTAAAGCAAATATTTAATATGCAAAAGTTTAAACAGCCTACTAATGCAGCAATCAGATTCCATAGTGCACATTCTTTTAATGCCATCTAATGTTTCCCCGCGATACTCACCTCTGCTTCATTTGCGTAGATTGGTATGTCGTGGAATGGAGAAATGTATTTACCGTCAGAGTTTTCTGTGACGAGGAGTAATTATTTTAGTCACATCCATACACAAATGAACATGCACTGTACCTTACCTACAGTATGAATATGCATTGTGTAGGATTATAGAACATATTGATGGATGCTATATAACCATGGTAATAAACACATACAGTACAGTGCATAAAAAAGGATATTCATATAGCTGATTCCACTTACTGAAAAACACTCTGTATTCCTGGGTATTTGGTCTGCCCCTCTCCTCAGTAGTGAAGCTCATGACCTTTGTTATTTTGACTGCCTACGGGCGGTGTAGACAGACTCGGGGGCAGTAAGCTACTGACAGACACTAGCCTTTTAAGCCTTTTAAAATACCTCCTCCACCTATACTGTACTAATCCTATAGTGTTACAAACGAAAACAGAGTTGGACCCTAAAGTACAGTACAACTGTACATTTCTACTGAACAACAGATATACTCACGTGAGTTACAGTTCTTGGCTCATTTAGACTAACTAAAGAGTACTTGACAAGAAGGCCAGAGGTATTCTTTGTCTCCAAGAGCCAATTTAGGAGTTACTGTGGTTACATATAAGCTGTCAGTCTTGAGAGCTCTTTAACTTGCAAACAGAAACATATGGAGTTGACTGGTGTGAGCTTTAAACCAATTACTGTAAGAGGCAGGATTAGGTGCTGTGCCTATTGTGGTGCCTTTTAAAGATTTCATAACCTATTTAAAGACCTGTATTTTTTCAAAACTTGAATAGAAGAAATACCCTCCACTTCCTCTGGTCTAAACTCCAGGGAAGTTAATGTACTGTAATTTGGGGTTAAAATTTGAATGGTCGTATTTATGAAAGGTCATTTTAATATAAATTAACTATTGTATAGTCCACTGTGTGTACATTCCAATTTTAAATTAATAAATAAATTATGTGAAAATAAACCCAGAATAAAAAAAAGATACAATTATAATTAACTTTCAACGCATTATATTTTAATGAAAAACTTTCCTATACTATCCAATCTGATAAATAAGTCATTTAGTTTGTTTAAAAACAAAAACATAAATTACATTATACATAATTTATAGAGATGGAAAATGGTCATTATTAATTTTCCAATATCACAACTGCATCCCATAACCATAATCTTCTACTCATCTGAAAAAGTAGGCACAATGGCTCCTGAACCGTGTGGGATGTCTAGAGGCATTTTTCAGTTTCTGTTTGAAAGGCACAATAAATAAATTATCCCTCCTAAAACATTTGCGCTGTGATTGTGGTACAGTCAGTGATATAATATGGAATAATGTCATCAGGAATCTTTTGACAAAATGTCAAAGTTGTAAGAGGACTGCACGGTAGCTAGTGTATCAGTGTCCAAAGGGTTCAACTTGATGTTAATCCACTTTAGTGCTGGCATGGCTTTCAACTTCTCCAATGGAATTTCTGTAGAGTAATATAAAATTGAATGAATTCTGCTTAAAAACACAAATTACCAGTCTTTCTTCTGCAATTCCAATTCAACTCAACGTCTTTCACACACGCACGCACACGCACACACACACACACACACACACAATTTATAATGTACATTTACCAGTGATGCAGTTTCCCTCTAAATTAATCCTCTCCAGAGTGGGGATTTCAGTGAGCTTTTCAGGGAAGATTGAAAACTTGTTATTGGCCAGGTTGATGCTGGTTAAATGTTCCATTTCTCCAACAGCGTCAGGCAGCTTGGTAAGAACATTGCCTTGCACATCGAGTTCTGCAAGGTTTTTCCAGACACAAGTAAATCAAAGATGTTTCTTGTCTTTTCTTCTACCACAATTCTTTGTAAGAGTTACATAAATTAATCCCATATACCTTTCAGATGAGTGAAGGTTGAAAAGAATTTGCTAGAAATGGCCTTAATCTCATTGTCAGCCAATGTGATAACGCGTATATTGTCTGAAACACCCCTCAAGACCCTGAATACGCCATCTGGGAAGTTGACCAGCTTGCAGTTTGACAGGTCTAGAGAAAACAAATCAATGATTGGTACTGTAAATTATGATCAGTGACAATTCTAATAATTTTCATCCTCCTGGAGGTAACATTTTGAATTACATATTTCTATCTCATCATTAACTTACTGTAGGAACTCTGGAACAATTGCCAAACATTACAGCAGAGGTATGGGTAAGTGTCTTACCTAAATTATCTTTCCCTTCCTCTACAGTTTCATTGACTCTGCGGGCCACATTTGCCACTGCCTCGCCCATTTTCCTTTAATCTGTTTATAAGGAAGTATACAGTTTGTACACATTTACGCACATTGTCCAGGAAAATGTATAGTTCTTGTTACACTTACAACTTACTTAGCTATAATATGTATGGTTCAATTATAGTGCTCAAAACTGTCAATGTAGAAAATACGTTGGTGTGGTGTACTGTTACTGTACTGGTACCGGTACAGTAAGTACAGTACAGTACCCTCTTTTTACTACACTGTAATATTTTATGCACACACAGCAGCTGGTCTGGATTGTTCAGAGGTTGTGGAAACTATTGTCAGATGTCTCCAGCACATTCGTTTTATGCATACTGTACAGTACTGTATAGTTATATGGTTCTTCTGTTTTTATCAGTTTCGTTAGAGCCACACAATAAGCCTACACTGTATATATTAAACTTTAGATATAAATAATTCACTCACCCAAGCTTTACAGTAACGTACAGTACAGTATAGTCTGACTTGACAGTTTGAAATGTCACAGCAAACCGCTAGCTCTGTCCAATCGCATCCATTCATTTGGCAAAAGCATCGTCAAATTTGGTCATTGTGTATTTTTAGCCTGGGATCTATTAAATGTTTATATCTTCCCCCTACTATGTGATATACTAATGCCAAATGATTCACCACAGTAGTACAGTAATAACGTATAGACCATGAAAACGATACAGTGCTAGTAGCCTAATAATGCATAGCTACCGTACAACTGTAGGCTAATGAACATATTCACGCATTTCAAACCTGCGCTTTTATGCGCAGTCAAGTTGCAGACGTTAAGATATACTCTGATTGTAGCTTTTTATATTACATTTTCAGTGCGTGTTTGGTGCGTATATTTTCCTCTCATTACATCTAGACAAATGTGCCAATCGAATACTCTATTTAAAATTATGACAATAATCTATTACTGTAGGCCTAATATGTTCTTATAAACCAATTTTAGTAAAAAACAAGGGTGTTGGTTTTTGTCTTACCTTATTGTAGCCTACCTGGATTCTGTTGACATATATGTCTATAGAACGCTATGTTAAATCTGGGTGGACATTTCTATAGACAGTATGCTCTCTGGGCAACTGACTTCTGTTACCAGAATAGTCCCTTTGTGAAGATATTTCTTCTTTTGTGACAAACACAGTGGTCATATGCCCCTTATGTACATGAGTGTTGACAAGAATATGCTGCTCTTTGTATTCTAGTGTGGACGATTAGACAGTACTGTTACTTGTAAAAAAAAAAAGGAGACCTGAGGTTTAAACAAGTGTAGCCTCTGTTTATATGGCTAATGTATTCAGAAAATGGAAGGTAATACACAAGAAATACACAGCACAATGCAGACATATTTTACACAATAGAAACTATATAAAAGGTTAATAAATACACATTTTAATATTTACAATAAATACACATTAATTTACAGTAACAAAAGTATGAATCGTGTACAATAAAACAGTGCTTGTTAAAAAAAACAATATGGCAATTTACAGTAATTTACAGTAATGAAAGTATTAAAAACTGAATTCATGTTTACAGACCACTTTTAAAACAATAATAATATTAAAATACTCCACAACAAACCATAGCTCACAGAAATAGTCTTATATCTGCACATCCACTTCAATCTTGTGCACAGTGCGTGCACAGCAATATTGGTCAAAGAGCTTTTTTCTTCTGCTTAAGACAGGCTAAAGCTAAGTGTTTTTGAAAACTGGTGGCGGATAAATAATTTGCTCCTCTGCATTTGATCCCATTCACTGGTGTCCATAAGAGGAAGAATGTAGCTGTCACTGGCAGCCACACTCATCCACGACCATGTCTTCATGATGCCTTAGAAGCATGGATCCATTTTCATAGTACAGCATGCTTAACGGGCTCATTTTGGTTGGAGCGCAGCATGGTGAAATCACTCTGTCAGGGTGGTAATGCTTGTAAAGACTCTAGAAAAATGGAAAACAAACACAATTCATTAAAATGTAACACACAATGTTTTCACAATAAAGTCCCAGTAGGTCCACAAAGTTACCTTCGTCAGTGCAATTTAGTTTTAAACAAGCTGTCCTAAACTGACAGTTATACCTATCAGTTAGTACAATATAAAAGCCATTATATCACATTAGATGGTGCTCTGGGACATTGCTATAGCAATGTAAGAGCTACAGTAGCTAACTCTAGGCTATAGATTATAGACACTTTGTATAGAGTCTAGCATAAACATACATTTAATTAATGGGCCATTCCTTTTTGTTGTAAAACTATTGAAACAAATGGCATAGCTAAAATAAATAAACCTATGCTGTATGCTATGTGTGTCTTAACACAAGTATGCTGTCTTTTATATTTTCTTATTTAACACATGTATGGCTTTCAATAGCAAATAAATAGTTTTAAGCCACTATATGGCATATATTACTGCACTCACCTGCATATAAGCATGATTTGTTGGATTCAGATCTTCTCCGAGAGGGCTAGGACAAGTTCCTTCGCAGCGATATGCGTTGTACCTTTTGGGGAAAACGATCCATGATCCCCAGCCAATTTGATTGAAGTCAATGTGAAGGTCGACCCTGCGACAGAGGGATTTTTCATTCCCTTTCTTGGAAACTTGGGGGCGTCTTGCCTGCTCTCTCTGGCCACGTTTACTCCTGTGCCGCTTGGGCCGCTGGACCTTTGGGACTTCAGTCGGGGACAAGAACTTTGACTGTTCAGCTGTATGGAGTAGGCTCGCTCTGACCTTTGACCTTTGATCTGAATCAGTGTGTAAGAACACAACCAGCAAGGCCCTGTCGCTGATCCTCGAGTCTCGCTTCAGGTTGGCGACAAACCTCTTGGCCTTCCTCCTTCGCCACACCCTTGATGCTCTCTTAGGTCGACTTCTTGCCGCCTGGTTCATGCCAAGCCAGTTTAACAAGGAGCTGGTCACGTTGAACACCTTCCAGTTTTGTGACCACGTCAGCACCGAGGATGCAGTGAGCCGGCCCACGAGCTGGTTCTCCTGACAGGTGCCGCGACTGGGGCACCAGGGATGCTCGCGCTGATGGTAGACCTCCACTGAGATGTTGGAAGGGCTCGCTGACCGGGGAAGCCTGATTCGGAGCTCCGCAGCCTGGACCTGCTCCTCCACCAGCAACGTGTGGAGATCCAGTGTTACAATCCAGTGCCCCAGTCTTTGTGTCAAACCTGGTGGAGAGTGAACAATTACAGTGAAGAGAATACTTGTTTGAAAAAAAATATACTTTAGTATGATTCATGTGTAATTCAATGTTAAGACTATCACACATGAATATTTAATTTTTCTTTACACACACACACACATGTATTTTTAGTGCATTTTTTTATGCAAGCATGTAAGCACATTCATTGCTTTTAAACAATGGTCTTCATTCTCAGTCACAAAGACTGTTAGTTTGGGGCAATGAGGATATGCAAATTATGGTAAATAACAGGTGGAGTAGTATTCAATCACAACGATTAAAGCATCTTAGATATTTTACTGAGCTACAGCTTTGTCCAGTAAAGTGATCTTTTGAGGTCTTTTGAAGTGGATGGTTGATTAAAAGGGCGAAACAGCTTCATGAGTAACAAGGTGCTCCTGAAGGGCCCATGAAGTCGCAGCGGCTGGAAAATATGCTATTAATCCACTCAAAGCAAACACCGGGTCGAAACCAACCATTTCACACATCCTCGGCTCTCCTCGACTTCTGCATATCCTCATTCAAACAAATAGGTAAGATCTCTAACACCTAACAGCGACGTGGAATTGAATTCTGCGGGGAGGGCATGTTGGCTCCGGTTGCTTGTGCATCATGTTAAACCCGCACCTTTATTAAGGGGTCGACCTCTAATCTAATCAAGCCAAGTGCGAAAGAACTAAGGGAAGTTGTTGATTTGAGTTAACAAGAGATTTGTATAGGGGATGTCTGGCTAGATATCTAATCAACATCACCTATTTAAGAAAAAAAGGTTTGCTTTGAGAATTAGGAAGGAAAACCAGGCTTTTCACACGCTAAACCCTGCGTGGTAATTCACCCTCAAACGGATGTGGATTGAAACCGTCTGTGGTCGTCTGGCGCACAGCTTTGACAGCGGCACTGCATTAGGCTATTCTAAAAAATATCTAACATACAGTAGTGGGTCTTTAATCGCCAGAGGGTATAGGCCCATCTCTGCGTGACAAAGAAACCAAATCTCTTATAAAGAATGTGAAATATTCCCATGTCTTGGGACTATAATAATAATAATAATAATAATAATAATAATAATAATAATAATAATAATAATAGGCTAATATTATGATATAACCGCATAAGCTTGGTCAAATCCAACGAGAATCATACACTTGTAAAATAAAATAAGCTTTAAGTCTTACTCTTCGCCATCACACTTTTGACGGTGTCAGCTTGCTTAGGGACAGACTGCTCCATAACATCCAAGGGCCGGGAAGCGTTTGACTTGAAATTCCTGTATAGGTGCATCATATAGGTGGGCAGGTGATATCCCGTAGAACGATCCATCGCAACAAATCCATGCAACGACCTGGTAGAAAGTCCATCTCTTTTTATAAGATTCTCTTGAGCCTGCAGAAGCAGAGATGCCTGCAGCACCACACATAGCAGACCGAATGAGCGCATGTTTCCGCAACGATAATGACTAATTCCATTCTGAGAAGATGAGGGTGCCTTATATATACCCCCACCCACCCCTTGCATATTTAACAAGTAGCTGAGAACATTAAAGGAAATTGACATGCGTCTTCAAGACTCGGGACATGACAGGTCATCACCTATTCACTTGTTAATGAGGTGCCTGGGTACGTGTTTACAAGCGCAGAGTGTTGTTTAGAGTGGACCATATTCTTAATCTTCTTCAGCCTGCAGTTCTATCAAACAAACAACTCTTTTAGACTTTCCTTAGAGGCAACCATTAAGCATAATGCAAAGGTACATGCCTATTGTAGACCTATTTTATTGCCAAAGCTATATGAAAATGATTATACTTTTAAACAAATTGTTAAAGTGTTAAACAAGAAGTTAGATTAAACACATATGCCTACTGACTTTACAGTTCTATATTTATTCGCACATTTATTTCGGTTGTTAACGCAACATTTAGGCAATTACACAATAATTGCTTGTACTTAAAGACCTTCACAGTAGCTAAATAATGAGGGTTAGAATTGCGCATGCTCAGTCCGTCCTGTATTCCGCTTGAGGAATCCCTTTCCTTCAGATTTTCCAGAGAAAGCAGTGAAACAAATCAATGGATGTTCTCCCTTGCAATAGGGAGATATAAACAACAGTCATATCAAAATCTACACATCGGACACCCGGCATTCAAAACATGTTTTTGTAGAGATCGACACTTTTCTACCGTGTGCTGAAATGGTGAGTATAAAGTAACTGTTGTCTCCCGTGTCGGCAAAAAATCGGCACACGGTATTCAAAAGCCGTCCGTGCAAAGTTTGAAACATTTTGGTATATGTGTTCCATGTGGTTGGGGTAATTTCGCTTAAAATATGCAGCACTATATGGCCAGACTAAACAGCTTGTTTTTACGATGGGAGTGTTTATTTGGTGGGGCACGAACCCCTCACCCATATACTTACTCACCCCCTATCCCAAAAACTGAGGTTATGCTGCTGGAAATAAAGATGTCAGCCCGTTTCTTTGTCATGTTCTTAGCCGCGCATGGCGTGTTAAATTAGGACAGTGTGCATTGCGCGTTGTGTAGGTGGTGAATTGTGTATGACCGAGTTACTCCTACACCTGTTTGCTGTTTCACTGTTTTCGTCATATCAAAATGAAAATACGGTTGGCATGCCAACATGCCATTTCCTCATGTGGTATACTAGTCAACAAGTTATCATACAGTAACCTACATTACTGTAGTTGCAGCAAAACATTTACCCATATTTAATTTTCTCACAATTTAAATAAGGGCACGATAAAGGCACCATATGCTTTTTGATGTAACTCACATATTTTGTTTATGTTTCTGGTCAAATCACCCTTGCATCTTTGAGAGGACAGAAACTAGACTTGCCACCATAGATCAAACCACAGACATCACAATTAATCAAGACTGAGAGGCATGATGCCTTATCTTGAATGCACCACTTTGACCGTAAGAAGTGATTAGTCTAGTGAAAGCAATCTTGTGTTATCTCGAAAAGAGTCATAAAATTACATTTTAGATCTATTCTTTATAGTGAAAACTAAAAAAAGCCATATCAATGTCTTAAAGATGCAAATGTTATTATAACCGTGAATTCCTTTTAATTTAGGCCTAATCCTAAATAAATACCTATTTGGAAGAGTAGCCTATAGAATGACCATTTATAAACTAATTTAGAGTGGGACATGCCTTGACTTTTAGGCCTTGAAATTCTGCAAACTATTGGTCTATTTCATGGCCTGGAGAGACTGACCAGCATTGTGCTGTGCCCTATGGTGCAATGAACACATTTTACCACAAGGTGTCATATTCCATCTTCATGGTGAATTTGATATACATAATGTCACAAAGTGTTATCCTTTGCTCTAGTCCAATTTAGTCCATATATGTTAATTTAAAATCTAAAAACAAATGCTGCAAATTGTTTCCAGCACTGATAAAATTATAAATATTAATCTCCATTGTCCAGTAAAATCGTATTTGAATGAGAACAAGATTAATATGAAATCGAGTCGATGCACATTTTCAACTCTCAGATCAGATCTTAGGAGTTTTTGGTGTAGGATATGACAGATGATATGGGTGATATTGTCCTGCTCCTCTCTTAATTTTCATGGCTGTGACAGACATCAACTCAACAGCATGTTAATGTGTCATTGTATATGACTCATACATCATATACTGTCTACTCTCCAGCCCACCCACTTCTTACTTGACATTTTCTTTTGTTGCTAACTGATACAAAACAGTACAGGCAATAGGAAGTATGTCTTATCAGTTGGGTTGATAAGTCCCCTTTTTGGGGTCGCACTCTGAAATGCACAGAATCATTGACATTTTCAAATTGATAGAGCTTTCCAATGACAGCTATTCTTCCACTTTTACAATGTTTGGATTTTGCAAGCTTATTTTAAAAGAGATAAACCACTTTGTGAATATTATCTCAAGGTTCATGTTCTGAAGTGTGTATGATACAGCATGCTAACTTATTTAGCATGCATGGTTTTGCAAGAACTTGATCAAAGTCTTGGCCTGTGCAGCTTGAGAAAGGAAGGAACAGGTGTGGCAACAGTACAGCTATAATGTTCAAACGGTGATAACTGCCACCACGTTTGCACATAAAAATGCTTAATTGCACATTATCTTGTTTCTTATTTCAAACTTCAGATTAGACATGGGCTTTTTCTTCTCTGAAACACCCCGTTAGCATACTGTAGATGAGACCATGATGGATTGAGACATTCATGGTTTATGTACTCTTTTAGTGTGTTAGTGGCACTGGAGAACATTAGGCTGTAACATGATTTGCTTAAAATGTTTACAGCAGCAAATAGGAATAAGGAAAGGAGCCAGACTTCTGTGTTTAGCTTTAAATCCATCAAAGCCTGACATTTGCTCCCCCTCAAGTCTATGCAGAATGAGTACATCTTAACTCGGTGTTATGGCCGCTGCTTTTCGTCAGTGGCCGAACACACAGGACCTCTGCAGCTGACCTACGGCTTAGTACTAAGTATTTGCCCAGCTGTAAGTGTGTTTGTGCTCTAACATAGCAAGTGTTAACCACTAATGAATGAAGTAATTAGGGCAGTGTAATGAATTAGGCTTATGTGATGTCACATGTGTGCTTTTGTTACCTTCTCGCCAGGTGTGGAGATTGCGTGTATCCCCTGAGGGCTACATCGTATTGTATCCCTCTGGCTCACTGGCTGGCTTTTGCTTGTCCTTATCCGTTCCTTGTTTTAATTAACTTGAGCCCATGTTGTTTAAAAAAAAGAAAAAAAGCAAACCTGGCCCTGCCCTGTGAGGACGGGAGGCACTGTGTCTCTCCTGGAGCCTCTGACAGTGATTGGCTAGTGAGCTGGCGGATGAATAAGCTTCCCTTGTTCCGCCTCCCCGTCCTCTGTGCAGCGGACACAGCTCCTCACCACACACACACGCGCACGCACACACACACGCACCCACATGAAGCCACTTGCACGTCGCGGTAACTCGGTGACAAGAGCGAAAGGAAGCGTGCCTGAGCTGCGGGCTGACCAAACTCTCTCACTCTCTCCCCCTCTCTCTCTCACTCTGTCACACGGTTTCTCTCTCTCTCTCTCTCTCTCTCTCTACACCTCTCACTCTCCCCCTCTCTCGCTCTCCCTGTCACACTGCTGCTGTCACACTCTCTCTGTCCTCGCTGAAGGCCACTCTCATTGACTCATCCCACACTATATACGGCCGTGCTAATGATGCGCGACCGCTGCCTGCCGTAGCCGAGTCAGCAAGCAGACGGAGACAGAGACGCTGCCGCGGAGTGGAGGGTAGCTGATGTCGCTGGCGTCGCCCGGGGAACTGGCATTGTTGTTGTTGTTGTTGTTGTTGTCGTCAACAACCCATCGTCTTCTTTTGCTTTTGCCGCGTTCTTCAGAGAGCCTTTGAGAAGCGCGTCTTGGATGGTGGTACGGAACGGGCCAGAGTCAGGTACTTTGCTCCCCGTACACATGACATGTTGGATGTTCAAGGGCATACTGTGTCTTACACTGTACATACCCATTTTGTTTAAACGCCAACTCATGCCAGTTAAAGGTGCCTGCATTCAAGTGCAGCTTTGGACAAAGAAATTCAATCTTTTCGACGAACAAATATACATATTTTGTTTGTATTGTGATATACAATGAGTGACTTTGCATACATTGTGAAGTAAAAGTATTCCTTTGTATTTGACACCCATGTATAGTGATGGTCATGCGAGAAGGGCACACAGCCTAATATCTGACATTCCATGTGGCTTGTCATCACAGACCGTGTTGACTGAGCTTTCCTGAGGAACTAGCATCAGTTTCCCGTTAGTAGAAGACCGATGCTTGTGTGGTACACTCTTCCAGGCTGAGGCACAGTACTGGCATGTCACAGGGAGAACGAAATGCCCATTCTAATCCAATGCTTTGGACATATACGTTTCAGTTTGAGCGGCAAAAAGTCATGAAATGAAACATTGAAGAAATCTGTGTTAAATCAGTTGTGGTTCCTGAAGGCAATGACAAGTCAGAAATGCCTTGCTGGGCTGACAGCAAAAAGTGGTCAGACATTTGGTTTGACAAAAATGAAAGCCACATTACTTCAGCCTTGAAATCATAGAGGATTAAATGCATCTTGGTATGAAGAAAATTACAGGCACAGTTTCATAAATAGATTTGTACCCTCTTTTTTTAGTATTTCTATGTAGAGACATGATGAAAGCTACCATAGTATGTCAGGCTTAAGCTATTCACGTGATTTGTGAACCATATTAAATGTTAAGAGCATACGAAGACCTAAACCTGACATTTCCCCAGAAATGTTAAGCAATTGGCAGATAAGTCTTATGAACACAAAGTTAAGCATCCTTTCAACAAATTATTGCTTCCAAAATGTTCCTTTTCACTTATCCAACTTTCTGTCAGTTGATAGATGGTGTCTTAGTATGGGTTTTTTCTGTGTTTTGGTTTTGAATCTCTCTCTGCCAGAGCACTGTTTGTCTAACAGTGCAAAAGCTATTTGGGGTAGTTTGATTGTGATCAGATTTGGAAATGGCATCCTCAGTACATAGAATGACTTCCTGTTGCCGCAGTTTCTTTGGCTGACTATAGCATGTGGTTTACTTAAAAACGACAACACATGCATAATCTAATATATAGGCTGACTGACACAAATACAAAATGAGTTTTGCTGCTGGAAAAAAAAAACTTTTCTGGAAGAAAGCCTGAGTTAATTTCCATGCAACAATGCAATATTTGGTTCAGGAACTTGCAGTGTCCTGTGGAGTCACAGTTGGTTGTGACCCTTAAACTCTGAGGTAAAAGATCTGTACAGCTGCTTAGAGGAAGTTTGAAAAGGCTCCAACTAAGCATTTCCTGTGAAGGTGTTTGCACTTCCTCTGTTCAAAGGTGCCTGATCATTGCTTATATTTTGCGGATTTTGTGGCCACATATCCTGTGATGAATGAAATTATTGTTAATGCACAAATGTAGTCATTTCTTTATCATACACAGTATTACAATGAAGAGTTTCTGAACGGCCATTGCTCCCCAGTACTACTTATCCTATGGCAAGGCAGGGTTGCCAAGATTGTACTGTAAGTATTATTCACGGTCAACTTGAATACAAGTCAAAGCGTGCAAGGTTAGCCCACACAAGAATTTTGCTCTTCAAAGTTATGACCTGACGAATTAGACTAAATCTGCTAGAGTACATCTGCGGCTCTGCTGATGTAAGGATTACGCAAAACTTGCTGCTTTTGATAACAGCACCTACATTGGTTTTCTTCAATGGCAAATCGTTTTTTTCCCCCCATGAATCTGTCCCAGGCTTGGCATTGTCAGACGGGATGAATGGACGCCATGGAAACCAGCTTTACTCATGGTCTTTGGATTAAGCATAGCAATGTGGCCGAGTAGGTTCACCAGGTTTGAACTTGTTCAAGAATTGTGTTGTTGCACAAGCTCTCCTCAACCTTAAACCTGCTGTAGATAGATGTTTAGAGTTGCAATGAGAAAATACAAATTTGAAAATCAACAATTCAAACCCCCTCCTCTGCTCCCTCCCTCTGGAACCCAGTTGTCTGTCGTTCGAAGCCCACTGATAAACCTGATGTAGCTGTGTAGTGTGTGGGCATTCATGTGATTGACAGGCAAGGTAGATTATCCGGATCAATCGGGGAAAAGAGGCCCTGATTGGTCAGAAATCTTTGGACTTTGGACAAAATGGACATATATTGAGGCGTGGGCTATCAACCCGAGCACTTATTCTCACTAAATTTATAGCTCTAAATCCTGCCTACAGCTCCTTTATACATGTAATATGGGAAGCGGTGGCGAAAGCTCTCCCGGGAGCTGTGCAGTGAATCCCCGTCTCGTGAAACCCCTGCATCTCTTGTGAATGAACGGCATCCTTCCTCCTAGTAGATGGGCCACCAACAGATGCATCCTGCAGCTGTGGCCTCCTTCCTGTCTGCATTTAGAGCCTTTTGTCTGAAGGAGTTGCCACAGCGAAGTTGGGACACCGAGTGAATTTAAATAGGCCGGCTGCTGAATGGAGCAGTGGTGGCGGAGGAGCGGGGACACGTCAGTTCCCATGGCTATGTTCCGGCAATGCCCTCGTTGCAGTTATCCTCCCTTGCGCTCTTGCTGTGCTAATGTGCTAATCGTAGTTAGCAGAGGTTTAGACAAAGCTGAGTCGACATTTGGTTGGCGCGTGTAATTGCCGCGGTCACATGTAGACTGGTGGCACCTTTTTTAAACCTGATCACCTCTGTCCGTATTTAGCGTACTGTAGGCCGGTGACTTATAGCAACAACTTCAACCTATTCATATATTTAAAGGTTAAATTACCCACTAGATGTGGGTAATTTAATTGCAATAGACAAAAAGCTTCCCATTCATGAAAGCTCATCTGTAGATCTGATAGTTAATGTGGTTTCACTGTGACATTCATGGGAAAAATAGATGAAGAGGCACACAGTATTGACACTTTGGTTTAGACTGAACAGCTATCCTTCTGTCAATCCTGGAAAGGATGGACAGAACTCAATTGAGCATGTGGCCCCCGTTGGCCTGCATGCTGTGGATACTACTGTGAGTGAGTGCTTATTCCCGATGCATCGCTGAACATGGTGCTGGATCAGTGCCACACTCATTAACATGAAGTTGATTTCATGGCCTGGTAAAATAATTGCAGTTGTATTTTGGTGTTTCTAGCTAAAGCATTGCAAATGACTTGAGGAAGCTCCTGTGTTTGGTGTTTTGCCGCTAATAGCTAAACCTCCACACTCCACATTTTTGGAGGAAATTCCATTTTGTCCCCGTCTTGTTGTCGGCCTTCTGCTAACATGTGGAGTAAACAGGCATCTCTGATGAGATGCCTTGATTGGCTCTCCTGGAGGATGTTTATGACTGAGGGCTATTTCTACACAGGCCTCCGCCCCAGCTTGTGGGAGGGTGACTGCCTGCCTGCCTGCCTGCCTGGCTGCCTCGCTAAAACGGCAAGTGCTTGAAGGACAGCTTTTCTGGTTTTGAGGAGATGGTGATGGGGGGCGGGACAGAAACAGATTTAGGCCTAGATGTACCTTTTTACTTTTAGGATGTCAGTTTTACTGGAATGTCTATAGACCACAGGCCACTGACAACGCTTTATCTTGGCATTTTGGAGATCGTTTTTAAAAGCATTCTCCGTGTAATTAAAGTCAGTTCTGCTGCAGATAAAGGCGGTGTGATAAGCCTGTGTTTTATAGCATTGACTTAGCGACAGCTTGTAATATTATAGCATGACTTTGTCGATGGGTAGGAAAAGGAAACCTGCAGATTAGATTTTCTTAAAGTGACAGAAAATACAGTAAGTTCTTACAGTGTAATTTGTTACTAAATTCCCAAATACAGTGGCTATATTATCTGAAGCCTTACTAACAATTCATGACGACATGAATAATTATTGTTATTGCTGTTCGATCCAGAATATTTCCAACACTTTATTGAAATAGTAAGACAAAATGACAACATTCTCTTGCTACTAGTGTTCCTCCAGACTTTGCTGGTTGGCACTTTCAAAGCGGAGAGAGCTGGTTGCGTCTTCTTTGTGCATGGCCTGCCGCCGTGAACAGGGAATTGAGCTCATCTGTCTGCCAGATGTACTAGTAAACCCCTCTACCCCCTCCACTGAGACGCGAGCCTTGCATGAATCCCACATCATGAGATAGGAGTTCGAACGGGAGACTGTGGCTGTCTGTGAGCTCCGGACTGATTTAGAGACCGTGCCAAGCAACTGGACACACTGAGTTCAGAGAGAGGGGTGTTTTCCTCTGGCTGGGGTGTGTGGGAGGGGATTCAACCAAGGAGACGAGGGGGTTTGGGAGGGGAGTTTCTTTTGAATGCCATGCCAAGTTCACACACTCATTTGGACCATGGCGGAATACGAGCAACACAGAAAAGGATCTGAGTGCGCGAATCGTTCACCCCTCAAGACGTAAGATACGATTCTTGCTGGTTGAGATTGCTGCTGGTGTGTTGTTTTTTTTTGGTTGCAGGGCTTCAAAATGCTGCTGACATAGGTTCAGGACTTGAATAGATATGGGCATGTGACAACTAAACCTGGCTCTCTGTTAGCATCATTGTATCTAATGTACATCTGTTTTTGTTTAACCTATTTAAATTAGACAGTTTTTCCGTGAGGGATGTTCCTTGTTAATGTGATACCCATATGGAAACCGTTGTCAATTTTATTGAATGTCAGGCTTTCAGAACAATTTACAGGGGCAGAGTAAATTGCTGCCTTTTTCGGTTGTTCTCAAGAGTCTCTTATGGAGACTCCCTGCTATGGCTGTTTTGCCCACTCACTTCCAGACACAACAAAAGCAAAGTGATTCACAAGCTTTCCTGCAGAACGAGTGAGCCAGCTTCAAAGTTGTGGTTCAGAAAAGGTGCTGTAAGCATTTGGGGACACAGAGTACTCTTACGCCTCACGACACTTTGATGTTTCCTGTTGTCATGTTGAGATCGTGTGTGTGTGTGTGTGTATCCAAATCATACCCGCTCTACTGTATCTAGGTTAGTTGATGTCACCGGTCTCTGAGACTATTGTGCACATATGCACCCTCTTGCACCCCAACACACATACCTTATACGCTCATGCACGCTCCACACTGACCTCACTTCGAGTCATTGGCGACTGCACAATACTACTGTAGCTTACAGTAGTACTATTTTTTATTTTGTACTTTATTTTATTTCCTATCTTTTATATGTTAATGTAAGCTGTTATTGTTATTGTGTTTATATAGTGACATTGTTATGAGCTTTTTTTTACCATGTGAAGCATATTTGAGTACTTTTTAAGTGCTATATAAATTAAATGTATTATTATTATTATTATTATTATTATTATTACTATTATTATTATAATTATTATTATTAGTAGTAATATGTCTGCAGCATTGGTGACATGCACTTCAGGAAAACTTTCTTTGGCAGACACATTTGATTGTGGTGCTAACTCTTTCTGTCTGTCTGTCTGTCTGTCTGTCTGTCTGTCTGTCTGTACATTGGGCCCATGCCAGCATGTGATTTAAATGTTGAGAAGCAGAGTCTGCGTCTAGATTGTTGTAAGACTCGCTTGTTTATCTACAGCGTGTTTACTCAGTGGTGGGGGGTGGTGTATGTGTGTGTGTGTGTGTGTGGGAGGGGGTGGGGGGTGTGCCACTTGAGGTGGCCGGAAGGACTGTTTTTAGGGACATGAGTGCCCTCCTTCAAGTGGTCAATGATTAACATATAAATACTGTCACACTTTGCCAAATTACAAACCCAGCATGTCTATATCTCAAGAACCTAAGGTTCCCATAGTGTGTTTTCTATTGGGGTTCTTTTTATTTGATTGTTCTGCTGTTGTCCTGTCGCAGGACCATTCAGGCCAATAATACAACCAGAGATATAATCATCTTACTGTAATGGAAGAGAAATGTGAAATATCACTATGAAAAGTAATATATTCCCCCCCCCGTCAGCCCAACTGTGAATGTAGTCATCGGGCGAAGGTGTGGGACAGCCTAAATACGTTTACGAGCGTTTTAACACATCAGACGTGGCTTTTGTCGCTGCGGGCAAACAGTTATGTGTGTGTGTGTGTGTGTGTGTGCACGTGTGCCTGGCAGCTGCTTGTGGAGCATGGGTACGACCGCCAGCGCTGCCCCGCAGCCTTTCGAGCCCGCCGCGTTGCCGCTTGAGAGCGCCCACGGCAACGGGATGACAGACAGTCGGCGGAGCCTGAGCGCCAGCTCCGTCCAGACGGTCAACATCCACAACAACAAGGCCAAGTCCATTATCACCAACAAGGTGGCACCTGTCGTCATCACGTAAGTCCACCCACCTTCTCAGCTCCCACAGTGCCCCCGAATCCACGTTCTCACAATAGGGTGTTAATCCTCTTTGATCAGCATGATGGCACCCCCCACCAAGGTCCCCTGCCCCCCACCCCTGCCCCCCACCTCCCACTCGACCCTCCTCTTACACACACCTCAAACCAAGAGCGTTTGCCTCTGCTATCATCTCATTTGTCGATCGGGGGTATCTGGAGTTGCACAAACAAGCCTGGCAAATAGGAGCTGATAATTGATTTGACCCTAGCTCCCTGCGAGTTATTTTTCTCTCTCGCTCTCTCTTCTTATTTCTTTCTCGTTTGTTTTATACAGGTACAACTGTCGACAGGAATTTCAGATTCATGATGACATCCTCAAGACCAACTACAAAGTGGGCCGGATATCAGACACCATGCCTGAGCACTATCTGGTTCAGGTAGGGATAAAGCATTGAATACTGCTTCTTCATTTGAGTCCTGTGCCTGTGCTTTTTCACAGTCACGTGCCCAAATTGCACCCCAGCTCAGAAACATTGTCATGCGTTGTTTTATGACCCGGGGTGGCCTTTGAATGGAGCACGTTGTCACCCTGCTACCGCAGCTTTGATCTCCTTTGGCACCTCTGCCCTGGGCACACAAGGCTATGTTAGCTTGGCGTCTCCGTTTGCATCTAATGAATGGCCGACGAATGCCAGAGTTGAAGTCGGAAAAGCACATTTTATTTCAGCTTCCATATTACTGCGCAATTATGCTGTTACATAGTAATAACATTATTATGTTGTTATATGGTAATAACGTTGTTAATCCATTACATAGTAACATTGGTAGATAGTAATAACACTGTTATTCCGCTACATAGTAATAACATTATTATGTTTTTACATAATAATAACATTGTTATATAGTAATAACGTTGTTAATCCATTACATAGTAACAACATTCTTATTACATTGTTAGATAGTAATAACAGATATTCTGTTACATAGTAATAACATTATTATGTTGTTGCATAGTAATTAAGTTATTAAAATGTTACTCATGGGGACTCCCCATGCATGTGTTCCAGGGGGAGTACTTTATGGTACAAGATGTGTATGAAAAGGCAGACGTCCTCAACACCGCGGGCAGCTACGGGGCGCCCAACTTCCGGCAAGCCAGGGGATTGTACCCGCTGTACGGGATGGGTCAGCCCAGCCTGAAGGGCTTCAAACAGGTCCTCCAGAGGCTGCAGGCACAGGGCCATGAGGTCACTACCCTTGCTTTGTTTCAGTGTTTTGTTTTCCCTTGACTTGTTTTGGCCGGGTTTCAGATAACTGCACAAGATCTCGCAGTCTAGATTCCCAGCACCTTATTTGTCTGTGCGCCTGCCTGGCCCAAGCTCTTGCAAGCAGTGTTGTCTGTAAATATTTGAGGAGTCAAGTGCTCGGCCCAGGCTGCGGGTAAGATTTAGAACTAAGCAAATAGAAAACCTGTGGTCACAGGGACTGCTGGAGAAATGATCTCCTGTCTTGCTCGCAGCAACTGGAAACTGACCGTAATTGAAACTAAATTATACAGCAGCATGTCTTTAAATTCCTTAACTTGTGCGGTACTCGTTGTATGACAACACGTTTCAGTTGGCAGAAGCAGCATCCGTCCACTTTAAAAGGCTATTATTTAATTCTCATCTTGCGTTTATTTATTTCTTGGCTGGGGGGGCAACAGGAGGTTATATTTTTCTGTGTAAGAGAGGAGCCAGTGGTTTTCCTGCACAAGGACGACGACTTTGTGCCCTACACTCCTAGAAGGAAGGAAAACCTACATGAGAACCTCTATGGCCTCAGAAAGGAGCAGCAGGTTGAAAACCTGGAGTTGACCATCAGGAAGGAGGTGACAGACCTTTTCCTTCCTTGTACCGTTGACTTCCCTGCAAATGTACGCCATTTTTAAAATGTCCCCTCTCCCTCTGAAAACAGCTTCATGATTTTGCCAAGCTCAGCGAAAACGTCTTCTACGTCTACAACGACATCGAATTCTTCAAGGACGAGCCTCAGAAGATGAGCATCGCGTGTGACGAGGACATTCATGTGACTGAAGAGGTCTACAAGAGGCCCATGTTCACCATGCCACACTACAGGTTGTTCCCTTTCATAGTGTTTGTTCTGGGGAACGGTCGCTCTGAGAACACGGGTTAACAATAAGTGTACATTTTATTTCTCTAACTCTAACACACGAGGGAGACATGGCAGCCGGCTATGCCATTCATTTTGAGCGAGAGTTGGCGATTTACAGCGGCAAGAGACAAGTGGCTGTTGTCAACTAGGCGAGGTGAAAATAGACTAGAGGTCTATTTTATGCAAATACTGAGCGATGCGACATGGTAACGACCAATGGGAGTGAAGGCTTCATGACACTTGTTGGTGAATCAAATGATCCAACCAATAAGTTGAAAGTTGCAGTTTAGCATTTAACCAGGGAGTGCAAACAGTAAGTGCGGTGTACAGCAAATACATATATGTATTGTAAAAATATCTAAATATGTGCTAAACGTGTAAGTGGTATGAGCAGGCGTACATAGTATGGTGTTGGTAGATAGATCCCATTTATTGTGCAATGAGAGCGCTTGGTTCCTCTGACCGAATGAGTAGGTGGGTGGGGCTGCAGAATCCTGTGTGCAATTGCGACACAAGGGGAAAAAAACTCTTTTAAATTAAAAAAAAAAGATATTTCTAGAGAGGCTGCTTATAAAACAAATTAAAGTGGTAGGCCTTCTGGTGATCCTAATCTTGCCCCGGGTCCCTCTGTCCGTGGGCTGTTAATGTTACCGGCACAGACTCACTCGTGAGATTAGTAAATACAAGATATGAGGCCAGGCTGCTGTACAGGCACTGTGTGTATTGCACATATGGACAAGCACAGTTTTCGTCTCCATATTCAAATCTCAGGTGACACTGTAGTTGTTGTTGTTTTTATATTCATTAATGGATTCATCTATTTTTTTGTCTTGCAGGTACTACCGTTTGCCACTACCGACAGAGGGGGCGCCCATGGAGGAAGACTTTGATGAATTTGTAAACATACTCAGGGTAAACCTACATGAGACACACACACACACACACACACACACACACGGCAGAGAGAGTCTTCACTGTCAGCTGCAGCTAGTATCTGTCTGGTCTCTGGTGGGGATTGGGATTTTTGTAGTTGATGTTTATGGTGACACTGTTTGGATGTGCCATTTAAAGATATTAATGAGTGGAACAGGACAGAACATCTGGACTTTCTCTGAGAGGTTATAAAAAGGACAGAACTGCCTTGTCTGTTTGGGACACCTAGGATTATGAATCTGTCTTATGTGGGCTATCTATCACTAATAACCATAACAATAGTTGTGGAAATCACTGAAAACCCTGATGTACAGTAGGCTGTACCTTAGTGTCCACTTTCTCCCCGTCTGGAAATAGCTGGGTCCAAATCTTCCGTTTTGTCTGGTTTTCATCTATTCTTCTCCGTCAAACAGGATGTGCCATGTCATTCCAACTTGTTTTGCCCTTTTTTGGAAAGGTTTCCCCGGGTGCAGCCTGTCCTTTTCTTTGTGGTTGGAAAGCAGTTGGTCTTTGTACTTTCTTTTTCTAACAGGATTTGTCCGTCTCTGCTTGTGCTTTATCTTTAGCGTATTATTACTTATTTATCATTTCTTTCATGGCAGTTTCATTGCAGAGTTTTCCTCTTACAAGAGCATGCATGGTGTACTGTAGGAGGCCATGTGCCCATTTCCTTGCCAGTTGTACACTAACTTCCTGTTTGCAACCGTCTTTGTATTGGCTAAGTTTTGATATTTTGTTTTTTTTTTCATATCGTATCTAAATTCCTGTTAGGAATCCATTATTGATTGTTACATTTTTTGTACAGGATCTTAGGATGTTTGTATTCTGAAAGAATGGTGAGAGGTATTATTCCCACTGAAATTATTTGAGCGTTTACATGGTAAATTAAAGCTCTACCCAGCACAATAAGCACTCGCATGTGTTTTTATCGGAATAAACTAAATACACAAAACATAACAATAAAAACGAAACAAACAAAAGATTCCACACCCGCTTTTAAACTTGACAGAAGTCAAACAGTTTGACGGAAGCCAGCCAGAGTAGCCACAGTAACAAAGTATTGTAATCGGAGTTAACTTGGTTATCTCCACAATTTTCATTATGTCAGTCATTTAGACCGTCAGGGTCAGCGATTGACCGTGGTGAAAATCTCACTTGCTGTGCCTTTTCAGTTGAACCTGGTCACCGCTGAGCTTTTGTTCCCGTTGTTTCCAGGAGAGCCCCACACTGTCCCAGAGCCACGACATGTCCAGGCCTCTTCCCGCCATGCTGTTCAGCTGCCAGGTGGGCGTGGGTCGCACCAACCTGGCCATGATCCTCGGCACGCTGGTCATGAACCGCCTGAGCGGCTCGCCGCAGGAAACGCCCCGGTAAGTGCAGCGTTGTATTTTCTT
>JAODUG010012240.1:9730-24711 GCA_027564795.1 Aphredoderus sayanus | reverse complement strand
AGAGTGTGAGAGAGAGAGAGAGAGAGAGAGAGAGAGAGAGAGAGAGAGAGAGAGAGAGAGAGAGGCAGAAAGGCAGAGAGGCAGTGGGGGATGGGGATGGGGGAGAAAAAAAGAATGTAGGCAACAGAGGAGGAGGTAGTAATCTGAGCTCCGTCTCCAAGCAACATCATGGATAGGGAGAAAGGGAAGCTAAAGTGAGGGAGGGAGGGAGAGAGGGAGGGAGAAAAGGAGGGAGGGAGGGAGGTTGTCTGCATAGCAGCAAACTGTAGCTGATCACCCGCCCTCTGGTGCAGCCATGGCTGCAAGCCACAAGCATTAAACATTTACATCCCAGAGGTTATAGACTGTATGGGGGTGTCACACAACAAGCTATTTAGGTGTGATAATATGTCTAATATCTGAAATATACTGTATACTGTATACATACAGAATGCATTCACTGTAATGGACTGTCTCGTGGATGCTCGCCATGTTGTTAGGAAGGTATACTACAAGTGCTGTTTCCACAGATATCTGTTGTTGTGTTGGATTTCATTAGATTTGACTGCATTTCTGCCTGTGTCCCCCTGCATTCAGATCAGGTTAATTGAAGTATGTGAGGAGGTTGAAGCTGAAGGTCACTAATGTAATGACTGCAACCGTGTCTGGCTAGGGAATAAATATAAGCCAGGGGCAAAAGAGCTCTCTTATGTAAGAGAGACATGCAAAAGAAGTCAACCCCTCTACTAGCTACTAAGGGGTGAATCTTGTCCTTTCCGACACTGTCTCAAATGTGCTTTGTCATTCAATGGTATAATGATTTGCCTAAAACATTAGTAGAACAATACAGATCTAAACACAATATTTAAATAATCAGTTATTGCCACATGCCAGTATACAAAGTTAAATAAACCATGTGCTATAGTACTATTTTTTAATGATCACAATTGTGCAAATTGCAATCTGTATTTCTGCTAGCGCTGAATGTACAGTAACTGCATCTGTCTTACACCTATGACCTTCACAGTGCTGTGAAGGATTTGTTGGCCATGTTCACCTTCCCAAACCAAGCTGCCACAGCTTTTTACACGTGTCTGTTTGCCTCAAGGCCCAGTACACAGATATTTATAGGTGCTGACATTGCCTGTGTTTACTCCATGCCTGAATCAATGTTTTACACGCATGTAGTTTAAAGTAAGCTATCCCTGTCCTCCTCCCTACGTACTACTACAGTCATCTGCATATACAGTACAGTCTGTCCTGTCATGTACTGTAGACCTTTACAATGTACCTAGAGGAGAGAACGCAGTCCTGCAGTGAACCTGTGGAGTATATGCCTATTACATAATTGTATTTCTTTTTTATCCAAAGTGACTTACAGTGTGGATATTTACAAGTATTATCAGGTAGGGGTTAGGCATATACTTCAGTGATGCTTACAGGGCATGTTAAGGATTGAATGCTGCACCATTCAGTTAAGAGCACAGCACCATAACCACTAACCTATACTGGTTGATAACTCTGGCTGGCTGTTAATACCAGTGACTGCCTTGCTCATAAGTCCTTAACAGCAGAAACAGATTGATTGATGGAGCAATGGCAACACCGTGGAAGTGCCTTTGAAAGAAAATGACAAAGGTATAGTCTCACCTTCTCATATGGATCGGAGTCATAATTGAGTCCAATTCCACAGTCATCTGTGATTTCAGAGAGATCCTCATCATCGAACTCCTCCAGACTGATGTCATGGGCTGGCCTGGAGAGACACAAGGGAATTATACTGTATAATATATATATATATACTTCATATCAGAGCATTCACCATTATCGCTGCATGTTTCATTGCTTCACCATCACAAGAAAAGCTTCCAGTGATTCATGCACGACATTGAGTTGTGACTCCTGGGGGGTGTCTTCTCTGACTTATAGGCACAGCCACACATACACAGTGACAGGTTCTGCTCTTTAAGTACCATTTGATAACCTTTAGCGGCTTCAGTAGAAAGAAAGAAAGAAAGAAAGAAAGAAAGAAAGAAAGAAAGAAAGAAAGAAAGAAAGAAAAGGTTGAGTTGCCTTTTACTGTACAGCATATATCCATAGAGCACAGATGTTTGCATGTGACACAAAAAGTGGTTTCCCATCTTTCCTTTGTACCATTCGTTTCAGCAGGCCCTACAGAAGCTAGCTCTCAGTGCTGCATTGCAGCTTTTCATCACACTCCAAACATTATCTATGGATGTTTACAGCTTAGTTTCAATCCTTGTCTTGCAGCTTGTCATCTGACTAACCCACTTAAGAAGTATCCTGTTTCCTTTCTTATATTTGGTTTTCTTTTGCACTTTTCTTTTGTGACAGGAATATTGCCTGCCCACTGTGCACCTGAACGGTGAGCCTTGTCACTGATGGCTCACAGAACAACAACCAATAGTAACGGAGCAAGCCGTACTATGGATTGCCTATATGTTATGTTGAATTTGATATTTGATAATTTACTGAATGTTTGACTCTACTTGTCTGTTCAATTTAGACTGTACTGTGATTCAGTATAATGTAGTATCTGGTGCAACAGACCAACAAAGTAATAAATCAACAGTTCAGAAAAGTTGCATGATATAATACAGCATAAGATGTTTTTGTAACGGCAAATATTCAAAATGTCAATCTAAATTCTAAATAAAAATATATCATCAAATACAATGAGATGAAAACACTATAGAACGTTTCTTTTTTTTGTGCTGCACAAACATTTGATAAACCAGCTACTATTGTAGGTGATAACAGTGCTGCTGATACTGTATATGTCAAACATTTACATAGCACAATAGATATACAGTGTTTACTTTCCATTTGTGGAAAGTACTTTATTAACCTTGGTGTTGATATGTTTCTGGCACAAACACAATAACATGTTTGTGCTTAATTTGGATTAAGCACAATAACAGGCACACACTACAGGCAAGTCACTACTCATTTCTGAGGTGTTTTTATTTGTATATTTTATGACATAATGCATCATCATTGTGAGTTAAATGATGAAACTACCATATGTCAACAGACAGTACAAAATTATAATAATTCAACATAATTATGTATGAACATGTAGCATCATGTTCATACCATATGATGGTGATTGGTATGAATGTCTTCCATGTTTCACCCAGTATTCATGAGTAGATTCTGCTATATAATACTTTCACTTAGTTTCAAAAGCACTTCATTTCATAATATAATACATTGTTGTATAGACCATTAGTTTGCATAGACTGTGTAGATTTATGTGTTACTGTAATAATAACATGTATCAAAACTTAAAGATCACATTTATATTAATCTTTTAGGAACAAGTCAAGGTCAGGTAAGAATAATATACTGTAAAATAATACAGTCACATTTTTTTTCAAATCAGGAATATGGAGGAATAAAGCCATTTATAACACTTCAACAGATATGTAATGGGCCTACACTAAGTTTCCCTTGGCAAACATATTTAATCTTATTATATTTTATCATATTTTATCATATATTTTGAGTGGTACAGGGGTGTGTTTGCTGAGTACCGCTATCACAAGAAAGGTGCATTCAGAAAGTGATGACAAGAATAAATGGAAAGTGAGGGTCACCCTGCCTCAACTGATTAGAATGGGGCTGCAGGCCACCGCTGGTATTTAAAGGCTGTTCCTTCCAAGCTAAGGCATCTGTCCAGGTGCGCTTAGAGTGCAGAAGGAATCATGAAGTGTTTCATTGTTGTGTTGGTGTGTGCCGTGCTGGCAGAGGGGCTCGTCAAGTAAGAATCCTCCAAATTCTGCATCAGCTTTGATTTCTTACACTTCAGAGAACTCCTCACTTTATGAAATCCCTGCAGCTTCCACAAGAAATGTCAGTATAATGAATGAGGTTACTCCTGTACTTGTGTGTGTGTTTGTGTGTGTGTGTGTGTGTGTGCATGCTTGCTTCTGTTTCCAGGGTCCCTCTGACGAAGCACAAGTCCATTCGTCAAGCTCTGAGAGAAAAGGGGATCTACCTGCCCTACCAGGACCCTGCTCTCAAGTACCAGCCAACAGAGTTTGCGGGCGGCTCTACCAGCATGTACATCAACAACTATGCTGATGTAGGGAAGACCTATTTAAAGCTACTGTACCAGCAATAGCTTTCTCTTATATGCATAACATAGTTCCTGTTCGTGCTATACTGTAACAAAGTGTGCATGGTTTTCTGTTTTTGGAATGGGTGGCTTGGCTTTGAGAACAGCCCTCTATAACCAATGTGTTCCCCAGACCACCTACTATGGAGCCATCACCATTGGAACACCCCCCCAGTCGTTTCAGGTGCTGTTTGACACAGGATCTGCCAACTTGTGGGTGGACTCGGTCTACTGCAATACTCAGGCCTGCAGTGAGTGAAAATACATATCCCTGTCGCAGTGTATGAAACTAGTGTGCTTCCTCTCACCCACATCCTCTGTTCCTAACTGAGGCATGGCATATTCGTTGAAGCCTTTCAGAAGAATGAAAACAGCTAACATTTTGTCATTATTTACAGAAGATTGAATGCTTTATTTACATAGTATTTAGATTTCTAGATTAATTACATCAGCTGCTAATGATTGTATTGATATGTATTGCCTCTACAACACAGAGTGGAACAAATCATTATATGTGACAGAAGGTATTGTAGATATATGGTCACTTTGAATATTCTTGCATATGGTGGGTGCTAGGGCCTTATTTTAACAATCAATGAGCATGATCTAAGATCAAGATAGTGTTTTGAACATTTTAAAGTTTTGTTAGAATTTGAATATATTGGACTGATTTAAACATGGTGGCCATATTGCTTGAGATAAAGCCTGGTTTGTACAGTGTTAATAGGTCCTGGACTAAAAAACACATATCAAAGTTTCATAGCATTAATCCTGATGTATTCCATTTGCAGACGCACACACAAAGTTCAACCCCAGTCTTTCCTCCACCTATTCCGCCACTAGCCAAACCTTCTACCTGCCCTATGGAGCTGGAAGCCTCTCTGGCACCTTTGGATATGACACTGTCAATGTGAGTCTGAGTAATCTCTTGCACTTGAAAACAAAATAAACCTAACGCAAATAAATGTACAGGTCACAAACAGCATGATACAATACCAAGAGTGGCGGTGTGGTCTAAAAAGTCTGAACTATGAAACTTTAATATCCCGTAGCTTTCACTGATGTTGCTTTGTGATATGGCCACTACTGTGTAGGTTGGTGGCATTGTAATCACCAACCAGGAGGTTGGCCTGAGCACAAACGAGCCTGGTCAGAATTTTGTGGTAGCCCAGTTCGATGGCATCCTGGGATTGTCATACCCAAGTATTTCTGCTGGAGGAGAGACCCCTGTGATGGACAACATGATGAGCCAAAACCTGCTGCAGGCTGATATGTTTTCTTTCTACCTTTCCAGGTGTGGCCACAGCTCACAACATTTCACAATTTTATATGTGATTATTATATATTACTTTAAAACAATATACTAACATATACCTTTACTTGTGACAATCTACACACATTTCCCCACAATGAGCTGTGATCTAAGACTTAGTTGTAATGTTTTGCCTTTGCTAGTGGAGGACAGCAGGGCAGTGAGCTGTCCTTTGGAGGAGTGGACACCAGCAAGTACCAGGGCCAGATCTACTGGACCCCCGTCACCTCCCAGACATACTGGCAGATTGGTGTTGAAGGGTCTGTTCCTTGCTACCCTCAAACATGTCTGAATCCAAACACCACATCTACCATAACGTCAATGTGATTAGCCATTTCCATTCAGTTGAATAATATAACCCGTGCCTTGTAGATTCCAGATCAATAACCAGGCGACAGGCTGGTGCTCCCAGGGCTGCCAGTCCATTGTTGACACTGGAACCTCCATGCTTACTGCCCCTAAGCAATTCCTGGGATCTCTCATGCAGGCCATTGGAGCCCAGCAGAACCAGTATGGCAATGTATGGACACACAAATCTATATATGCATATGCACATAATTGCTTGACACATTTCTCTGAGCATGAATGTAGTCAGTTTGAATGTTCTTAGAACAGTGTGTTGAGTTCAATTTTGTAAATATGCGAGTTTAATTTAATATATTTCATGAACTTTGAGGATTATTGGTTCACAAAAGAAATGTTGTTTGCGATACCATATACTGCTTCATAGATTATGTGGGTTTGTACATTTTCACACAGAATCATAATTTTGTTCCATGGAACTAGCATTTTAACAAGCTTTTCACATGTGTATGTTTCTCTAGTACATGGTGGACTGTAGCCAGGTGAGCAACCTGCCAACTCTCACCTTCATCATCAGTGGTGTTGCATTCCCCCTGCCTCCCTCTGCCTACATCATCCAGGTATTTTCAACTTCTTTTACCGTGCACATATTTCACCGTAAACAGGCCCAATGTCTAACCCGATTGTCTCTTTCCTGTAGGAAACCCAAAATGGATATGAGTACTGCTCTGTGGGAATCACGCCCACCTACCTGCCCTCCAGGGACGGCAGTCCCCTGTGGATCTTTGGTGACGTCTTCCTCCGGGAATACTACTCTGTCTATGACCGCGCCAACAACCGTGTTGGCTTCGCTACAGCTGCCTAGGTGTTGTTATGGCACCCCGACCACGGAGCCAAGCTTTCCCTCATTAATGGAAAATATTAAATGTATAAATATATATATATATATATATATATATATATATATATATATATATATACCACATGCCAGCATGATAAGTCTCCAGCTGTTATATGCCTATAACAGCTGGAATATTTGAACTACACATTCTTAAACCTTTTTGCTGAATTTGGCTTAAATTACTGTGGGAAGTTGAGGCAGTGATTTTATATCTGTAGGATTTGGTTTATTTTAGATGAGCTATCAACAGATTATTCTTCTGGATGTCGCTTTTAATACATTCTATTAAGAAATTGCAAATGAAAAAGTAAAATAAAATCCATTTAAAAATGATTGGTTTATTGCATCTCCATGCCCAATAGCAGGGGATTGTGGGACCCCTCACAAAAACTGTAAGCTTGGACATACTGTATGTGCACCATCTCCATGTCAGGAAGTATACCCCATGGATGGGGCTGAGTAATTGATTAACGACAAAGTTTAAAAAAAAAACTAAATTTTGACCATTTGTACAGTCGAAAAAATTGATATTTAAAATGTCTCCTTAAAACTGGGCTAATGTGTTTTACATAGCTATAGTATGCTTGTGAATGGAAGAGGCTGGGAATGCAATTATGCTAACGTCAAAGTTAGAGCAACGTAATGCATTTCTATGGGAACCAAAATGGAACAGTTATGGTGTATTAGGTGGGTGTGTCGCCTTACGTCACCAACATTTTGCTGAGGAGGCTGAGCATAGGTAGCACCAAGGCAGCTATATCCACCATGCATGGCCTAAAACAAAGAACATTTTCCGCAAAACTGTTCTCTGAAAAAATACCAATGTGGGATCGATTTAAGGTACTTGAGAATTAATGTAATATGCTCCAAATATCCATTATCATCCCCTGAGAAAAATAATCGACAATGTATTGGTGAAATCTGTGGACCTCCCCATTGACTAGCATTGAACACTGGGTTGTTCTATTCTGCTTAAAGGGTGAAATGTTATACATTACCACCTATTACTTCACTCCATTCTATCTGCTATTGTCCTGCACATGTTTGAGAGTTTATATGGAGAATATTTGATCCTGTGGCTTTTTGGTGTATTTACCCTCCCCCTCTCCTCTCACTTACATATGCTTTCCTATACTCCATTTTGTTCATCAGCTCATCTGCTACAGTAACTGTTGCAGTGCTGTAGTGCTCCTTGCTACCCTGCAGTGCATGTGCACTTACAACAGAGGGTGCCCTCATTTTTCTAAATGTCAGGTCTTGGAATGTGTGTCAGGAAGAAGTTGCCGACTCAGACCAATGTCCAACCATATGAATTTCATTTGTCTTTCAAAAAATGTTTTATTATTGAGAATAACATACAATCTGAACTGCAACATATTCAGTAACAAGATCAAATGACATTCAATACACGTTCTATTATGTCTAATATCATAATGTGCAAAGTCAAATGGAAAGAGACTAAATGTAAAGAACATGCATAGCGTGCATGTGATAATTAATTAGGTCTAATGTGGAACAGTTTGGGATGTGTAGGGTGCATTGGAAGAATACTGTCTGTTTAGTAGGCTGTCCAGATACTGATGTTGCTAATATACAAAACTGTACTAATATACTTTGTAGCCAAGTAAATTCAATAGAGACAGAAATCCTGAGCCTGCTTACAGATAACATTTACACTCCTCCCTAACAGAACTCTGAACAAGACCATCTCTCTCTCTCTCTCTCTCTCTCTCTCTCTCTCTCTCTCTCTCTCTCTCTCTCTCTCTCTCTCTCTCTGCCTTCACAGCATCCCATGATATTATTCCCATACTGGGGGTGTCTGATTCATTCACGCAATCCGTGTCCCCTCAAAGCCTCATAAATGATCCCTCATAGGTCTCAAGGAAAGTTGCACGCACAGTACACTTGCATATACAATAATTGCAAAAGAATGAGCTATGCATTATCTGTCTTTTAGGTTTCAACAAAACAAAGAAAAAATTCATTTGCATGTACTGTATCATCCATTTGTATATAAATAAATAAAAACATTAATGAATTAATTAATAAGCAAGTAGTTTTATCATGTTTATTGTATTATAGTTATACTCTCATTATAATTTTAAGTAATATTTAGTTGTGTCTTCAGAGTTAAGTGTGCACTACAAAAAACATGTAAGTATGTGACATGACATTTAATTGAATAGAATAAGCAGGACAAACAATAATGCTGGTATTCTGTCTTTGTGACAAAAATATGGTATATGGGTTACTGGAGGTGAAATTAGTTTGTCATACATTTCTGGTGCTCATGAGGGAAAGAGTATCTCATGAGTTATTTTGCCTACTGGGAACAAAACATTGAGGTTATATAAGGAAGATTACACAGCACAGACATAACACCACACAACCAGTGGATTTACCCAAAAGACACACACACACACACACACACACACACACACACACAAACTAGCACACTTAAACTTCGATACACACATTCTGTAAATAAATACTCAAGCAGCTACTTAATAATAAAACTGTGATATATAAAAACAAAAACATATCCTGTTAAATAATTACTTTTCATTGTCCTTTATTGATCAGACAGTGATTATTCAACACTTTAGCAATTGTCAGACACTCACAGTATGGTATAAGTCTTAAACTGCACTGGATATTGGACACAAGGCCGATTCCAAGGGTAATTACGGTATTTGAGAAATTATTAGAATTTAGTTTTTTACTAGCAGTAAAACAGTAAAATCACTAAAACAGTAAACAGTAACATCCAACAATAACCCAAACTGCTTTAAAGTGCTTAAAGGATAAGTGCCACAACAACTTCACCCTATAATTATAAATTATATATATATAGTAAAATAAATGTTACATTTTTTAAAAGCAGACTGATAATCATACATGCCCAATAGAAAACACGCTTTCTTACAGTAATGTTGTTGGTAAAGAAAGCTAAGTAAGCCTTGGTAATAAAAAATTTAAAATAATCGTTATCATCAAAATAATTATGTTAATTATCATAAACAGTGAGAGTAGCCTAGGCTATACAGCCCAATATAATAGTAATAGTAAGAATATATAAATAAGATAGCAATAGGCTGAATTCCAACGTAATCATCTGGCCTCTATCTAAATAACTTATTGTGGTGGTGCTGGTAGCCCACTAAAGCACGTTCAAAATTAAAAAGCAATGTAGGCTATATATTTGCTAGACCCACAATCTCTATTCTCAAGATGAGCCGAAAACGAACATTTACATGGTTCAGAACTACACATCTGGTTGTTGGAGACGCTAAAATCATGTTGATTAACAGAATTGTATTGGGTGTTGCTAAAGCACAATGCTTCAGCAAAACAGATTTGTTTCAGCAGGGCGTGGGCCTCACTTAGAAAATGCGCATGGCTGGGAATGCATATGACAGATAAAATCAATCACGTAGCTAATCTGCCCCACAAAGCATCTCAATCTCTCACCTCTCTTTCTGTATTGGTCATTGGCTTATGTCAAACATTATAGAGACTCTTAGACCGCATCACAGCTGCGAGACAAAAAGCACAAACAAGGCTCACCCTTGGCTTTTAGCGCTACAGCACCACGGGCGGGTGTGCGGTGTATTGGCTGCAGTAGTGTCTTAAACGCGTCGAAGCAGTACATGGCCTTTAGATTAGACATAATACACATTTTTTAAACAATCGTTTAAATTAATGTTTGTATTAATCAAAACATTGTCCACCCTTTAATATGTTTTTTTTCTCAGTTACCAATCGTCACCCATGACGTGTGATGTACGCTCTTACCTGCAACCGGGAGGAGAGAGAGAGTGAAAAGTAGACAGGGAAAACATTTCAGCCCTGTCCGCCATCTTCTTCCAGAAATGACTCGAAGTGACTGCAGAAAATCGCGAAGGAAACGCAGTCCATTCACAGTGATTGGGAAAAAACGGCCACACAAATGCTCCTGGCCGCGACCAAGTCAAATCAGATTAGCCTGATGAGCACCATCTAAATACATGTAATAATCCACTTTAGGGGAGAAAATACCAAATAAATAATTACAGGTTGAAGCCAAACGACACGAGGAAAACCCAAACACAATTCTTGATATGTCTAGCCCAGGCGTCTAGCCGCAGTCCGCGTTTATGTCTTGCCAAATGTCTGCTGCTGGGATGCTGCCTGCGCACGCAACGGCGACGGGCCAGCAGTGCAGAGACTACAAGTGATTGTGTGTGTGCGGATGAGGGGGGGGGGGGGGGTGCAGTGCCTGGTAACGTCAGTGCCCATATGAGCAGAGAAAAAGGAGAAAGCCTTTGCATAGCGAGGCAGGCGGTGGTGTAGAAAAGCGATACGGACATTGTGTGGAAATCTAAATGAAAGTAGCAGACTTACCCAAATTGAATTATGCATATTACATAAGAACGTCGTATATGCTACTACTGCTACTGTGAATTGGACTGGTAATTCTAACGCAAACCAATTGCCTTTCAGAAATGGTTATTACCAATAAATATATCAACTGTCCATTGCTAGTGGTGCTGAAAAGCTTGATGCTTATCTGCATTGTAGGTAAATGCCCACAAGAGGGCAGCCAATATCACAAAATTTTGACAGCAAAGCTACAGCAAACTAACTGACACTATTATTTGTAAATAGCAATATGATAATGTTATTTTCAAGTAAAGATACACAATCATAACATTACCTAAAGGTGCAAGGATAGAACCACATATAGATTAGCAGCTAATCTAAGGGTTTAGAAAAACCCTGGGCCCCGTTAGCTATGCATTGGGTTAGCTATGTTATCTCACCATTTAACATGCTGTAAATAAAGTGTCACTTCACCACAATAGCTTTAGGCTGCTTTTAGTTGCTTTTCATTTCTAATGTCTTCATTTTATGTTGCTTTTAACCTGTTGAGGGAGGCGCTGTTGTACAGCAACGGTCCTGTTAAGTGTTGGTAGTGACAGGTGGTCTAACAATGTCAATAAAGCCAGTTTGGACGATTATTTGTCATGATGTAAGAAACAATACGTGCATTGGTTGTTATGTCCTATGTCCCGTGCTCATTCACGAGCAGCAGCCAGCGTATTGGCGAGCACAAAATCAATTATACTTTTAGTGTCAATTTTAAATATTAAACAAAACATGTCTATAATTATAAAAATGATAGTATAGAATAAAAACTAAAATTCCTGTTGTATTTTATGCTGTTCTATGGCACACATGCACAAGGCTTGAGGTTGTGAACTTCTTTGTCGCAAGTTGTGACATCTTAATTTGTTTGTACTCTGCATTAGAGCCACTCTAACAATGAATCACGTGCTTCAATGCAATCGTGATGTACGAGTCACCATTTTCCTCACTGTGTCTATCTATTATAGGTCTATGGATGGACTACATCTATAATTTACAGTGGCACGTAAACAACTGGCAGCGCGTTATGCTTTCGTGTAACTCGCCAATAAATTAACGTTGCATTAAATGCATCTTAAGATCGTAGCACTTCAGGAAACTGTTCTCTTTGCCATAGCATCAAGTGCTTTAAATAAGGGCAGACACTTGTGGACCATTGAGAATGTTTATTTTGTCAATGTCATGACAATGGAGGGATGTTGAATTATTCTTCTCTTTCTTTAATCGAAAATGGACCCAACACCACAAGACCCGCCCATTCGACATCTAAAAGGGAAGACAGACATTAAATAATGTAACTTTTGGTTTAACTTTACAGGATGGTAGCATAGTAATGTAGGCTATAGGCAACATATTCTGCCATTTTATCATCAGGGCATATGATAACACCAACTCCACTGGGAATATAAACCACAGTCTGCCTTATTGGATTCAATAATAATATTTTGTGACAATCTTGTCACTGTTAGATTTCAGGATGTTCCATGTCAAACTGTATACAACTGTGAGGATGTGTGGGAGAATAGTGTACAAAACTGTTATGGAATATGTAAGGATGGTTAAATGCTATTTCCTTGTAATATAGCGTATTAACCTTTGCAAGTAGCAGGTAGTATCAGAAATATAACTGCCATGTCTTTCAGTGTTTCAGTGATGTTGTGTGGCTCTACATACCTTCCTGTTCAACGTTACGGACCTTCCTCGGGTACTGCGGAACACCAGGTGTCTTGATCGGGTAGGATGGACCGCCAGGTACTTTGATCGGGTAGGATGGATTGACAGGTACTTTGTTTGGGTAGAGTGGAGGGACAGGGTCTATGATAGGGTAGGATGGATTGACAGGTACTTTGTTTGGGTAGGATGGACCGACAGGTACTTTGTTTGGGTAGGATGGACCGACAGGTACTTTGTTTGGGTAAAGTGGAGGGACAGGGTCTATGATAGGGTAGGATGGACCGCCAGGTACTTTGATAGGGTAGGATGGATTGACAGGTACTTTGTTTGGGTAGGATGGAACGCCAGGCACTTGACCTGGTATGGGATAACGTGCTGGACCTGGTCCCTGACCAGGTGTTTGACTTGCACTTTGAAGAACACCATCACAGGAACCACAAACAGCATCAGCTCCGCTTGCCTCTTTCCACCTTGAGAGGAAGAGGTTTATATAGCAGTGAACCTACCTAAAACATTTAATCATCTTACACATATTCATGCACTCTCACCCGTTAAGCCAGGAACAAGCTCTGTGGTCAGTGTCAAGTTGATGATTGATAGTTGTTGCTTCCAAGCGGCATGTAAAGTATATCTATTGAGATTAGGCATAAGGACAGCCATTCTCAGGGATTATGATGTTACACATGATGAAGAAATATTAATGAATGTCAAAGCTCCTTACCTGGTTAGATGTCATTCCCTGGAACCTGAAGGCCTCCACCTGGAACCGGAGTGTGTTGTCAGAGGTACGGCGCATGAACTGGGAGGTAGAGCTTGTGAGTCTACCATCAAGCATGCATCTGCACAGAAAGGAAAATAGCACCAGTTGAAATGTAATAAAGAATTATAGTTCATGTGAAAATGCTAAATGTACAAATTTGGTAAATCATACCTATTAACTTGATTATAAGCATAATATAATATATCTACTGTATGTGTGTGTCCTGGATGAGGTGTTATAATAAACCTGTTTACCCTTGATCTATGAAACCGTATCTGGGCTGGGCATTTGCGTCAGGTGATAAAGTAGCAACACAGCTATCCACGTAGACACGAAGTGGCACATGGAAATACTGCATCACCACAGCCTGTACATTGATCGAGTCTCCCAGATAATAATGGTTCATTGGCCTCTCGTGGCTCCAATCATCTGTAAAACAATGTCACTAGGTTGAGGCCACCATGAAAAATTAGCCACATCAGTGAAGTGAAGGTACAAACAGTTAACCCACCTGTCATTAGCGTGAGACTGAAGTACAGTTGCTCCTGTGCCACCTTAGTGGCAGAAAATGGGATCCAGAGAGGGTTGAGGGGAAGGCTGCTCACATTGTGCTTCCTAGATCCAAGATCATCATCAAAATTATTATTATTACAAGTCTTACTTCATTGTGCCTCTGAATTACATGTTATAAATCCATTTAACAGTATTTTGTCTTTGTTAAACCCATGACTATGCTGTAGCTTCTTCACACAAATTCCAAAAAACAAACAAAAACAACAACAAACAAACAAACAAATTCTAACAGGCAGGAAGAGTATGACTTACTGATGAGATACCTTTAGAAATTGTGTGACTTGTCCATATTTTGTCTGTTTTGATGTTTGCTACAATTTTTTAGTAGTAGAGTATATTGTAGTAGTAGATTTCATTGCCATGGAAACTTAACTTGCCATTACTACATTTGGAAAACTTACATAATGAATTACGAAATAACGTGTCACTGGTTCTCACACATTTTAGCATAAACAAGTGCATGTGTAGTATACACCTCTGCAACTATTAAACTAGCTATTTATCTGAAGTTATTCCACTATAAAATATGTTTAGGACAATAAATAGTTGACTGAAACAACTGCTATATTAAACAGACTAATTCTAAATACATTATGTTTTTTTCTGTCCTATTTCAATTTCACACAAGAACACTGATATCCATTTTTAGTCAGGAACTCTATGTCAAATTCATTACATGACACAGGGACCTGGTTGTCACTTGGTGAGACATGTGCACACATTTATTTGAGGTCTGTATGCAATAAGGCAGATTTAAGTCAATATTTGATTCATTGAATACAGTGATCACATACCCAAATGTCAGTGTGTGGAATTACTATGAGTTGAAGTAAGGAATCTAATGTATACAGTCAAGTATTTCCAAGTAAGTCCAATATCACTTTAAATACAAATATTACTCAAAAGAATGTCCCTTGGGTGCAACCATTTT
>JAODUG010012229.1:0-24713 GCA_027564795.1 Aphredoderus sayanus | reverse complement strand
CTCTCTCTCTCTCTCTCTCTCTCTCTATCTCTCTCTCTCTCTCTCTCTCTCTCTCTCTCTCTCTCTCTCTCTCTCTCACTCACTTTTGTCTTTTTTCAGCGAAAAATGTTCTTTCTTCTACATTAACTGCTGAAATGAATCTTGTGTAATCATGTTGGCCATGATATCTGATATGGGTTTGTACCTTGGCGAACTAGTTTTGATGGATTCAGTTGGGAGAGCTCTCCCTCAGTGTTTAGTGGTTGTATTATTGTATTTACAGATCTTGCTTTTCCAGATTTCACATTCAGGGGAAAAACTGCTAGAACTGTTCATTCATCATCAACAAAAAATCTTTTATTTAATGAATGCAGTTTGATAATGGAATGTGAACCACACCCCAGATTTGTCTCAATTCAGTGTACAGCAACATTCTTACAACAAAATTAATATAATACAAAATTGCCCTACTGCTAGTGTAATACTTTGGTATACAAACCACACACACACATACACATGCCTGCACAAATACAGCCACCACCCATGCACGTGTCAAAAGTGAAACATGTACAGTGTGTGCATACGTGAAGTTGTGTGAATGCATCACACAGACACAAACACACACACTAGCAAGTACCGCTCTGCCGTAGGTCCAGTGACGCAGGGTGGCCTGCAGCACTGTCCAGTCGTAAACTGGTTTAAATAGGCGAGTCCTGGGATTGGACCTCGTGACTGACGGGCCACACTTTCCCTTCCCCTACACTCTAGCTGTCTATGCCCCAGCACTGTGATGATGGATGCCCAGCCCTCTGTAAATATAAATCTGGCCCGGCTAGTTAGCATGGTTGGCATAACCTGCTCTGGCAGTCATGTGCTAAATATAGCTCCAAAATAAATACTTCCAGATTCAAATCTCAACTGTTGTTTACACAGGCCACAGCCTAAATATTACAGGGAAAATATTTAAAAATGAAAAACCTATACAGGGTCGCAGGAATGGCTTCAAAATTCCATGTGACGAGGAGAAGAGAAACCATTTGGTGGGTAACCCTTTTTAGTTAGAGACCAGTTGTGGAAAGTGTTGCGGTTTGGACGTTCTGCACTGAAAACGCTATACTTTGCCCAGTATAGCGGTGCCTGTGATGACGAGTCATTGTCGTAGAAACAAGTCATTGCCATGGTTTCCTATGCAAACTATGATTTGTGTTGAAATCCACCGATATTGAAGAATGGAGTGGTTGTGAAAACAAGGGCTGTGTTCGAAATGCACACTAGTCAGCCATTTTGTAGTGTTGTTCGAAATCCCAACTGACATTTTCATTGACTATATAGTGCACTACTAGAATATCATTGCGAGGCACTCCAATAGTAGTGTACAGAATATGTACACCAACATTGATCGATGTAGACCATAATGCAATGCAGCCTGCTATGTCCCATGTTGACAGAAGAAGAAGAAGCTGTTTGATTAGCTTTCTTTGTCTTCAGAAGGGTCACCTTTTCATTTATTGTGTCACTAATAATGTAGTAAACTCACCAGTGTGTGATTTATATTTTGCATATAAATCGGTTGTTTCGGTATATATTGGGGTAATATGATGCAAATTTTGACTAAATAAGCATGTTGACATGAAATGAAATAGTCTCCTCCTAAAGTATGCGAAAACCCAGAGTAACGTACCAGAATTTTTTTAACTCAGCCTACTGTTACAGGATGTTGACATACACTTTGCAATGTAACCTACAGACTTTTAATGTGGGCAAATCGCTATTGTATGAAGTTGTCTTGCAAATGTTAACAATTATTCTCTGCTACGCTACCGGTAAGTATATTCATTTGATTTAATTACTGTTTTGCGTGTATAACATTAATTTACATTACTCATTACATTTATTTTGTTATATTAGTATCCAAATTACATATGTTGACGTTTATTTATGCGACAGAGAATAATATGAATATCCGGCGCATATACAATAGCGTAAAAAGTAATGAATAAGTGTCCGATATTTATCAACAGCTGTCTGCCCTTATTCCCTAGTTAGTGTTCTATTTAGTGAACACTATTTAGGGAACGAGTGAGCAAGTGAACAAGTGTATATTTCGAACACAGCCAAGAACACCCAGTCACAGGATAAGATGTAGAGAAAAATATATTTATTGTCACTTTACTGAACACCATCAAACATGTATTTTTTGGATCTACAGCTCAACACAACAAAATATAAAAATAGCACTTCCTTTTATCTGGCCACAATAGATCTGTCAGCAATCATGCTTTTTTCAGATCAAAACAATACACCTATGCATTCATAAACCTGAGGCCCTGTGTATCATGTCTCATGATGTCAACGATTGAAGCGTCTTTGTCATAGAAACACTCTGAAGGTCAAATAGCTTTGATCTAACAGAAGACAACAGACTCTTTGAGAGTGGTTTCAGAGAATCTTATCAGGCTTTCTCATCCACCGTCACCATGACCACACCAAGAGGATGGAATCTTTCTGTGTGAGAGCTTCCATTCTCTGCACAACAATAAAAGGTCTTCTGTACCCAATTCTAGCCTCCTGCCATTCAGTTACAAGAATAACCAAAATATTTCTCAGGTTTACCTATCTGCAACCTATTTACCAGCAACAATCCCACTGGTGCACAAAACAGATCAGAAATGAATGCATTTAGCAATTGAACACTACAGGTAACAACCGGTTGTTTATTGTGTTAGAGACTGGTGGCTGAGCAAAATGTGTTCTTGATATATTGTGTTTATATTTAGTGTTATTGGGAAGGTATGACATACAGATCCTCTGTTTTCACAGGCCTCCACCCATGCACACAATCACAAGCTTGTTATTAAAGGTTCATGCACTGATTCCCTCCCCCGGATGACACAACACAAAAGTCCACCCAAGCTCACTGTTTATGTTTGACACACAGGCTGGGGAGAGGGTGGAGGAGTAATGTGTTCCTATTAGCTCTCCATGGTGAGGGGTAGAGAGGACTATGAGCAACTCATTCCGGCATAGGAGGTTTTAAGCAAAACAGCAACTTTGGACAGAAATCATGTCTCTTTATAGCTGTCACTTCTCTTTGCATTCCTACTTGACAGATTGGACTGTGTTTATTTATTAGTGACTGCAAATGAGATGTTAACAATGCCATGAATGTGCAGTGTTGAAAAAAATAACTCATGGAAAATCCTACATAACACGTATCTGTCAGTTACCTCTTGCGCAGGCACCACATCACAACAATGCCTAGGCACATGCCAGGCTGAACACACTGTTTAGTCATGACTCTTCCATTCACATTTGTTGTTTACCTACCATTTTCCCCTGCTTGTCTTGTCTTGTATATCTCCTGTTAATCGTGAGTGATTAGCAATTAATGCAGTTGCTTGGTTGTGTCAAACGATCAAGAGGGTCCACTTCTGTAATATGTTGACTGTGCCTTTGCAAGATGATTTTCGTGAAAGTGTGTGAATACTAAGGATTGTTGAATGATGATGGTATTGTATGATGACGGCATATTTTTCACGGTAAGAAATTAAATGCAGTGTTAAGTATGACATAACTGCCTGTAGACACACATTATCACACTGTATAATTGCAAATCCCCTTTAGAATTCATTGGGATAAATCAGAATAGAATAGATTAGAATTTGTGAACCAAATATAGACAACAGTAGCGGTGAGATCCTACAGTGATAGTACAGATTAGCAGAGAAAGGCAATTTGTCATTTGAGCAAGCAATTTAATTGACTGTATCTTGTATCTATTCATCTAGATATGTTATAACCCATTTTTAATAATTGCACATTTAGCATTGATCTATATCGCATCCTAATGTTAGTATAATAACTTTATTTACAGAACCTGTGTGATAGTCAGAAAAAGCACCATACTCAGTCCAGTAAAATACCTTAGTTAGTTAAGAATTAGGAGAAAGAATGAGAGCAACAGTTTTATAGCAATATCATAAACTGACCCTTTGTATGTTCATGTCTTGGATTTATACAGCATAGTCCTTTCTGAGGTGAGAAATATTATTTGCAGGTGGTTTTAAGACTGTGCATGTGTATTACTATGGAAAGGATTCTGGCTTTTGTGTCACTTTTAATTTCTCTGATTTAACACACTGCGGTCTGATGTATTGCCTGATGCAAAGTGTGTGTGACTAAGGCCAACCCTGAATGACTCACTGCTTTACCTCATGCTTAGGATTCCACTGTCCAGTTCACAACCCTACCTAATGAACCTGACCACTGAACCAGTCCAAAACATTCCATTAATCATAAAGAATGCTAATGTCACTTGGAAGCTGCTGTGTACAGCCTGCTGCTAGCCATGCAGTTTGTTCCAGCTCATTACTCAGTGCTTGTTAATGCGCTGTAGGAAATACTAGTACAGTATCGATGAGATACACATCACACCAACCTAAGTGATTCAGAATGGAGTCTGCATGAGCCTGCTCCTGCCACTAACCCATTTTCTCTCTGTTCACTCGTCTGTCGGTCTGTCTCTCTCTCTCTCTCTCTCTCTCTCTCTCTCTCTCTCTCTCTCTAGCCCTCTCTCTGTCTCTCTCTCTCATTCCTTCCATTCCTCTTTGATCTGCCCCTAGGCCCTGTGAGGGAGAAGAAGGGTAGACGGGCATAGAAATCAGGCGATTACATCATTTTTTTGGCCACCGTATAGATTACACTACATTGAGCTATGCGTGTGTGTGCACGTGCCGTCTTTGAGACAAGGCTGGACTCACACTATGTAACTCTTTCCTCTCTATACTATATACAGTATGTGGACTAGTCTCAATGAATAATTGTCATCATACAGAGAAAATATATCTTTCAGCCAATCCATTATGATAATTATATTAGTATTTGTTAAAACAGTAGCCTCAAGCAGGAGATTATCATGTGTGATTGAGCAAAATGGTTATCATAGCCAGCAACATTATTCTGATACAAATGGTGTGGTTATAGTAGAGGTGAGTCATTTAAATAGCAGATTCTGCTTGTTGGCTGTAACCACAGGGCTTGGGCTGTGACATAGAACTGAATGTGAAATCCACTTAACAAACAGGTAGACACACAGGAAGACCCTATGGCACACACACAGAAATATTGTTTTACTGTTGTGTGGACTTGTTGCTAGGAAATGTCCGGAAGGCATGGTTTCAGGTAACACTCAGGTGTTTCACAATCCCACCCACACCCTCCCCCCTCCCCTTTGATCTCCTTCCTCCATGTCTTGCTCACAAGCTATCACAAAGTGACCTATGTTCACCACAAAGACACGTGCCAGGATTGCTTCTTAAGAGCCCGCCCCTTGCCCTGGAAGCAAGCCTTATACGGGTATATGTCCGGATTAACAGGTAAGGCCACAAGTAAACGTGGAACCATTTTTTCATTCCTGGTGTACTAAATTTTCTGAAGCTGGTTTTGGTATGTTTCAGCTGCACCAAAGCCAGAATAGATCAACTGGTTAACCCAGAACAAAAATGGTGTGACCTTCTCTCTGCTAGCTAACTACTTACATACTTGCCTGGAGCAGAAGGAGACTTGCCTAGGAAGCCTGCTTCCTCCTTTTGACATATGACACACAGAATGATTAATTCATCAAGTCACAGAAAGGTCTTGCCCTTATTTCTCTGAGCAGGTCTCTTGTCATCACTTTGCCAGGATACATACTTTTTCAGAATCCACACCATTGCTGTTATCCTCCATTGGCAGAGGAAATGAGCTGGAAAAAATCACACAGCAGAATACACATTTACGCCAAACTGTTTCCTTATCAACGCTTTTCACTGGTGGGCACCTCTTATCTGTCTGTCCTGTCTGTTCCACCTACACTGAGGGGCTCCTGATATCACCATCACAATGTCTTGCCGACTTTTTCCATAAACCAGTCGACCCCCAGTGGGTTCACATCAAACCAGACCAGCGAGGAAATCAAACCCACTCATTAGGGGTGTTGCCCTGGGAGTTAAGGCCACATGTGTGTGCGTGTGTATGGTATGTGTGTGCCTGTGTGTACCTGTGTGTGTGTGTGTGTGTGTGTGTGTGTGTGTGTGTGTGTGTGTGTGTGTGTGTGAGTGTGTGTGAGGGGGGTGAAGGGGGTGTAATGAGAGGTCGAGGTAGGAAAGGTTAACCGAGCCATAACAATAACAGGCACACTGGAAAGAGATGAGGGCTCCCCTAATATGTTGCATGATGTCATGGTGTGTTCTGTGTGTGTACAGTTGGTATTGTCACACACAATGGAGAGGATGTGTCTGATACAACGTGATTATTCCATTAACGATGTAGAAATGGATATAGACTTGTTGTAATAAATGTTAAATGTCAATCATCTAGTTTCCTTTTGCATACAGAAAGGGACATTTCCCTTATTGTTTCTTCTAAACCTACATTTGAGCAATATTCTGAATGATGAAATGTCATGTGTGTATGTGTACAAGCTTCAGTGGTTGTCCTTACAAGTGGCATGTACATGTGTATGCATGTGTGTGCTGGAATATGTTTTGAAATATTTTCAGGAGTGCCACTAAGTTTATATAGATTAGCGTGTGTACGCGGTGCATGCACGCGCGCGCGTGTGTGTGTGTGTGCACTTACAGACGTCTGACTAGATTGGTATCCACTTTGTACAAGAAAGTTCATGGAGAACTTGTAAAACCATACACCACATTGCCAAGATAGCTAGTGCACAGTGTGCAGGCCAAAGCTAGCATATTGTCACTAGATATAGTTGCAATCCATTTTAACAACCAGCTGAGTGGATCACATGTATACAGGGCAACTTTAGGTTGATACTGTATAGATAAAACAAACAGACAGGTATGTTTGTTCAATTTATAGTGGACAAACTCATCAATGTCATCCAGATGTGAGTGATAGCACTCATGTGTACACATGCAGTGACACACTGGACACACGCAAAGCAAAACCGCACATCCTGCTCAGAGCCCTTTCATTTTTACTGCCATACACATCAAAGTAAAGACATGGCAAAAGTTCCCTTTTCACAAACATCTGTCCAATCTGTACAGGGTCAGGTTGTTATTATGGAATCATTAAAATGTTTCTTGCTGAGAATGTTTTGTTATGACACTTCAGCATTGTGTTTCTAGGGTCTATGGCGCCCTCAAGTTGTGCCTCTGTTGTAACTGCCACAAATATACCATAACAATCCTCGTCTTTTAGTAGATTATTATGAATTCTCAAACAGTGAATGTTCAGTGTGTTTAATCACAGAAATAACTCAATGTCCATTACACCATTAACATAATTGTTGGATTTATAAGAAAGTTGCAAGAAGTCATACTTTTGCATGGAAGAAATAACATATATGCTATAGGCCAACTGTATGTACTGTAAATTAATATTTTAGGTAAAAACTATTTAACCTCCTTGCATGAATTAAGTGGAGCCTAATTGAAACAAAACGTCTTTCTAGAAACAATGTAACTTTCTTAAGATTTCAAGTTTCTCACTTGGCTTGCTATTCCTTTGTCTGACACTAGATGGGTGTATGGCGCTTTTGCTTGGCAAAACAAAGGTTCAAAATAGAACAGCACAGGTACAGTATAGCCTACTATTCTGTTTGATTGGTAATGTTATTACATAATACTTATTGAACAATGCTTATAATGCAGCTCGAGCACCTACATTTTTAGATCCTGTGTGTCCTTGAAGGATTGGTTTATCCTTTTTCATGTGGTCCCTTGGTGTCTTCTATCCATTTGTGTAATGTTTTAAAATATTTGGGAGAAATTAATTATTTGAAATGCCACACAAGTTTAACAGCGGAATTATCCCTTTAGGATTTAGCACAACAGATACTTATTTAGAGCTTAGACTTTGGTTATGCCTAAATAAAGAGGGTAATCACTAGACCTTACTACAGCCCACTAATTGTACAGTATAAAGTATTTTTTCTACTTTCCATCAGCATACCTTCATTGTTGCTGTATCTCCTGGTGACTTCAGACAAATGGTCAAGGGTTTGATTCCCAACAAACCCAATGTACCTGTAAGGTTTTCTTGCAGCATACAAAATATAGCTGACATATTTCCCATAGCCTAAATACATACAACAGCCAGCACAGTTCGGATAGAATTATATGTTTTATTGCCATAATTCCCGCAGACATCATGTTCACAAACCCACATATACTAGAGGAATAGAATTATAAAATAAATATGAGGTTCTTCTGTGAGATTATTTTCAAGTTTGTAGGAGATGGAGTACACATCAGTCAATCAATAAAATACTCTTCCTTGGTGAGAATACAATATTCAATCATTTCAGAAAAAATTCAATGGATTAATTTGGCTTAGGTATTAGTCATAAGAACTCTTCATATAACATAACATTCATGTTTAGTTTCTAAAAAAGCAATGCATTAGTATACGTAGTAGCAGAAGTGAAAGAACAACTAAAGAATCACAGTCTTCAGTTGCTATGTGAAAACTCAAATAACATTACATGCTAACATTAGACTTCCCCATAATACACTGTGTATTTAAAACCCAGAAGGCTCCAGGAAGACGGCCGCTAATCTCTATTTCAGGACCGTTTCTCCCCTGCATTGGGGAGGGTGGCGGGATGTTTGTGGAAGCAGTCTGAAGGGGTGGGATTGGGACTTGCATTCATCCCAGTCGGGACATAATACATGCTCTCCATGTAGCCCCGGTCTAGTGGTACATGGGTCTGCGGGTCTAGCTTGGGCCCCTGGCCAGACGGGCTCCCATAACTGACCCCAGGCCCGTTCTGGTGCATTGATGCTGGTGCAGAGGCTTCTGGGTGGCGGGGGGGCTGGGCCTGAGCCTGGTGGTGAGGAGGGTGCTGTGGAGCTACGTAGGGCATATACTGTGACGGGGGGGTGTACATGTTGGGGTTGTGGAGGGGCTGATACGGGGCTGCAGATGGGGGATACAGGCCTGAGTGAGACATGGCCTGCTGTGGGATGAGCACCTCCACATATTGGCCAGTCTCTGGGTCAAACAGCATCTTCCTTAGCGGCTGCACGGGCACTTCAATGTAGAAGTACTTCCCTGTCTCGGGATCCATGAGCACCCTGCGCGGCGTCTGCCCATAGCCACCTTCAGAGTACAGGCTGGCGCTATCACCCCCGTATTCTGAGCCATAGGGTGGCCCCAGCCCCTGGGGGCCGCACAGGTACTGGGGGTCCAGCGGCGGAAGCCCAGGGGAGTGGCCATGGCCGTGGTCGCCGTAGGGACCCCCGGCCACCCCTGGGGGCTGCTGCTGGGGAGAGCGGTGCACCGGGGGGCGTCTGGCCTCCATATGCTGGTGTGGCTGCAGGGGGCGTTCGGCAGGGCAGGGCTGCAGGAGAGCTGGGTGGGGAGGGTACGACGGGGGCTGCGGGAAGGGCTGATACATGCCTGCTGGCTGGCTGGGCCCTAAAGCGCTCAGCTTAGGAGAGCCGGGCTGGTAGCTCAGAGGCTGGGGGTCAGCTCGGCACTGGTGGGGCCGGAGCGGCGGCTGGCCTGCAGCGTAGGGCAGCCCCTGGCCTGGGGAATGTGAGGGGGCGGGCGGGGTGAGGTCGCGGGGGCTGCGGTGGTGGTGGTGGTGAGGACGCGCAGGGCAGCCAGAGGTGCAGGAACACGGGGGAGGGCGGGAGGACGGATGGTAACAGGCGGGCTGCCGGGGGGGCAGATCTGGCAGCACCAGGGGGCTGAAGCTCTCCCGCTCGTCGTAGCTGGGGGGGTCGTCGGACGCGTAGAAACGCACGCCATCCGTTCTGCGGGAGCGCTCGTTGGACGGCGATCTGCGGTACGGCTTGTTTGCCTGTACGTAGCCTGGTGCCAGGGGAGCGAAGATAGCGGCAGGCTGTTTGATATTGTGAGAGGTCACGAGCACAGCCGGTTCTTGTCTGGGATATTGTGGTTGGCCGTTCATTTCCAGTGCAGCTGCTTGGTTTATTGGCTGGCTGGCTACACCTGATACAGGTCCACATAGTTGGTTTGCTGTCGGGCCAGGAGCAGGAACTGGGCCTGAGGTTGGAGCAGGGTCTGAGGCTGATCCAGTATCAGTGGCTAAGGTTGTCGATCTTTGTGTATTTCTGAAGCTCCTAGGTGTGTCTGCCGGCTGTTGGGCTCTGTCATTAGATGTTTCAGTCTCTGATGATGTGTTCGATTGGTTTGACAGACTAGAGATGGTGGCTGTTGTGGTTTTATGCTGTGGTGGCCGATAGCTGGAGACTGCAGACACAGCTAGTTTTCTTGTGTAGTTGGATGATGTGCTGTCACTGGAGAGCTTCCTGTATATTGTTGGTGAGGAAACAACTATAGTTTGAGGTCGATTTTCAGATTGAGGCTTAACTCTTGCTGTTTGCTCTGTTGATTTATATGCCTGATTTGGAAGTGACCCTGTATCTGGATTAAATTTGTAGTTTGGTTTTGGTGGTACCACTGGCTTTTGAGAGTTGTTTGCTATAGATTTGACCTCTATGGTTTGAGGTCTGTTGTTTGTGGTTGTCTCTTGTTTCTGTGTTTCTTTAGACAGTGACTTCACCTCAATTGACTGAGGTCTGAAGCGCCTCAGTGCAGGAGATCTTGGAGGGAAAGTAGAATCGCTTCGTTTCACAGCTTCAAATTGTCCTTGTTCCTTCTGTTCATTTTCAGATGATGTCTGCTGCTGTGTATTTGCAACAGGAGAGATGCTTATTTGCTTTGGCTTGTCTTGCATTGTAGGTTTGTTCTCTGAGACAGTGTTTGTGGTGTCAGATGAAGCAATGGGGCCTGACTTAGAGGATGAGGAGGAGAAGGTTCTCTCCCTCTGTGACTCGGTCACACCTCCATCTGGAGATGTGCAGGATTGCACGGGGATCTCCAAGCGGTTCACATGCTTGCAGGCGACCCCTTTAACTCCAGTTGAGCTCTGGGCTTCTCCCACTACTGCGCCAATATCAGCTTGGTAGCCCTTCTCCTTTAGTAACATGGAAACAGAGTGTCCACTGCCATCATGTGGAGTGATGGAGCTGGACCCAGGAGAAGGTGGGGCCTGGATTGGTCTGCTGGTCTCATCGTGCACATGGGATGCACATGTGTTGTTCTTGTTGGATCCATCCTGTATCACCACCACAGCAGTGGAGACCTCTCTTTCCTTACTGGGGAGTTTAGGAAGGTTTCCCAACACCAGGTGTTCCTTATCTTCATTGACCACCTCTGGTTTATTCTCATTGTCTGCCTTTTTTTGAGTTTGCTTTTCAGCGTGTTGTGGTGCTGTTTCCATGTTCTTGTTGGGCTGGCAGGGCTTTGCTGTTGTGATGTCCCCCGTTGTGTAGCAGGGTGAGCTTTCATAACAGGAATTCTCTGGCTCTCTGTTTGTTTCGACTGACAGCTGCGGAGAAGCGTGGCTTTTGTCTGCTGCTTTCCTGGGTGTCATTTGATTCTTGTCTTCTTTCCAGCAGACAGCCTTACATTCTATCTGCATTGGCTGTGTGCGAGACGGGGGCTTTCTCTTCCTGTCCATAGACGGGGATAATGTTTGGAGCTTTGTATTTTTCGCCTCTGCCATCCATTCCTCTTGTCTCTCCACTTTGGGCTCCTCATTGTTCATTCCCTCTGCTCTCCCCTCCTTTGTTAGTTCTCCCACAGTTTCTGTGTGCTTCTCAATGGACTCCTTCTCGCAGTCCACTTTCATTTCCTCCTTATTCTCATAATCATCTTTGTATTGTTTTTTTTCTTCATTCTCAGGGGATGGTATTGAACCACTGCTTGCCTTGAAACACAGATTATATGTGTTTTTTACAAGCCTCCTGACGTCTCTTACTTTGTGGATAGGGCTTTTAGCTTTGTTGTTCCCATTTCCCATATCTTCCTGCTCTGTTTTCTCATCAGTAGCATCTACCCTTTCTTCCTTTTGTCTGGGAGATATTTCTTCTTGTAACTCACATTTACGTTCCACCTCAGGGGAAAGAGAAACATTTAGTGAGGTTTTCTTCTTCTCTAGAGAAGCAGAGCTGGTTTTGATGGTCAACTCTGATGTTTTTGACATGTAATTGCTTTTGTCAATCTGTTGAAACTGCTTATTGCCCTCTGTGTCAGCATTCCTGCACTCCTGGTGTCTGTTTATCATTCGGTCCTGGGTCCTGTTGCTGTCACCGAAAGTGTCCTTTGTTGAGTCACCACTCTTACTTTCCTCCCATATTTTGGTGGTATCAGATTGTTTTCCTTCATTCTTGGCGATGACACTTTCAGTTTGTTGATTTCTGTTAAATGGTACCATCAGTTCTGACCTCTTTTCAGTGGATCCTGTAACTGTATTCCTGCTGTGAGAATATGTCACATGACTGTCGGTCTGTGACAACTTAAAATTGGTGTGGTTAGTATTTGGACTTGGACTGTTACTGGGTTTCATTCCAACATTTTGCTGTGGTCTGATGGCCCCCTTTTGCTGTATTGCCACATTAAGATCTTCAGATGAATGTTCCAGACAACTGTGTGTTGCCTCAACACTCTGATAGGGCGCAGTTATGTCTTCCGAGGTGGGATAAGCTTCTTGTCCATCCTGTCCATCTGTTTGTTTATCTGTACTTTGCATCTTTTTTGACAGCACACTCTTAATGAGGCAAGTGGCCATCTTGGTCTTAGTACACGTTTCATCCAGTGAAGCAGCCTTCTGGAGTTTAGACCTTCTCTCACTCGTTTCCATGGGCTCAGGACTGGGCTCAAAGTGGTGGGACCCTTGCATAGCTGCAGGTGTACTGTGTTGCCTTAACAAGATCTCTTTGGAGCCCCTCTCCATCAAGGGGCTGCCTGGCATCACAGGAGCCACTGGACTACTGTTTCCACTGCCCCCATCCTGCTTACTGTCAGTTGTGTTTTTTCTCTTCAGCTGAATCTGCCTCTTTGGTACTCCTCTCTTTACTTTCCTGAAGTCCTCTCTCTCCAGGGCCACATCCACACACTCAAAGCTACCCATCTCATAGCGTCTTGTTGGGTCTAGTCCATCAGAGTAGTGTGTAGAGGGCTGTTGTATCGGGAGGTCCTCATTGTCCAGCCTGGGAGCAGAACCCTTGAAGTCAGCGTAGGCCAGCCAGGCAGCATTTGCACCAGCAGGGCTCTCCTGGGTAGACGGCTGAGACATATTAGTTGATGAACGGTGGCTGGAGTTGTACATGTCCAGGTAATCTACGTCAGGGCTGGACAGGCTGCTGAATGCCACATCTGTAAACCACTTCACCTCATTATCAGTGTCATCTAGCTCACTACCCATGCTGGAGCTGGAGCTCTGGCGGGGTCTGTTTGTGAAGCTGCGTCCGGCAGTGGTGCTCTTGCCCTGCTGTGCAGAATGTTGAAGCCTCCTGGGACCAACTGGCCTGATGTCTTGCTGGGAGGTCTGAGCTCTGGGAAGAATCTGTTGTTGCTGTAGTTGTCTGGTGGCAAGCAAACTCTCTGAATAGGAGCGTGCTGCTGGCATTCCCTCATGAGCCTCTCTACTTGTGGGAGCTGTTCTGTGACTCCCAGGCCCCTTTCTATTCCTGGCACTGAATGACAGCTCAACCTGTTCCCCTCTGTAACTGGCACCTCCATGCCTCCTCTCCCCCCTTTTGTGCATTGGCTCCTCCCTCTTCCTGCCTCTCCCTAGCTCCATTTGCCCCGCCATCACTCTCTCCTTTTCCCTCATCTCCTCCCTCTCTATCTCCAGGTCCTGTTCCCACATATGCCAATGAGCCTGGCTATTACTGTCATGCAAGGCAGCACTGGGGATTTCCCTATTGATCACCAGTTTCTTTACATTCCCAGTAGGTGGAGATGTTGCAACCGGTGGAGGGCTATGGTCTCTATTCTGCCAGCTTCTGTATGGTTTCTCTGGGGCTATAATGTGTACGGGGGTGAACCTGGTCAGTGGTGGAGAGGTCCTCTGTTTTCTATTCAGATGATACGCCATGTTCCCAGTGAATCTCTCTCTGGTTTCACTTACAATTTTGGGTGGTGTACAACTCCCAGGTGTACAGTCGGGTTTTAGAGAGATGTCGCTTTCTCCACACTTGTGGTTTGGGGAGTAAGTAGTGAATTTAGGCTTTGGGTTTTCTACCTTCTGTATAGGTGAGTTATCGGTATGCTCTGGGACAGGTGAGTTGGTTTTACTTCTTTTGAGAGAAACTGACAAATTAGGAGTAGGAGTCTTCACTACAGCTGGGGAAGTTTCTCTGTCTTGTTTCAAGACCAATGCACCACTCTCCTCTTGCTCTTCTGCTTTGGTGAAAGCAGAAATAGTGCTTGCGTTGGGTTCCTCACAGCTGTGGTTTTGATTATATATTTCTTCTGCAGTTATTTCTCTGTATGCACTTTGTTGTCCTGATGATATCTGCTCTCCTTTAGAGGATGAAGGAGAAATACAAGACTTGGGTGAATGGCTAGGACTTTGTACTACAGATGAACTGTTTTCAAGGTCAGACCCAAGAATGCTGACTTCCCTCTTAAATTCAGACGATGGTCTCTCTATGTCGTCTGCTGAGTGGCTGAGGTATTGTATTTGCGTAACATCAGATGAAGAGACACACTCTTCTACATCAGCTGTCCCTGTAAAACACGATATTGTACACTCAGGATTAGCTTCAGTTGAAGGGGATACTGGTGGAAGCTGATTGACTGCAGGTTCAGTTGATATGGCTAAAGACGATAACTCTGATGGAGTGTGATGCTGCTCAGATAAAGGGGTTTGATGCCCGGGCTCAGATGGGGGAATAAGACACTGTGGCCCAGGTGAGGGCGTATGATGCTTGTGTGTCTCAATTTCTGGAGTAGCACACGGGGAGTTGTTTATATGAGGTGAGCTGTGAGCTGTGTTTCTGCTCAGGGTAGGGCTTCTTGGTTCAGGTGACAGTGGTGTCCTTTCAGACTCAGGAGTGCAGAGGCGACAAAGTTCAGGATATGGGGAAGAGTCCCTGTCCTCAGGTTGAACAACCGAATAAGAAATGCCAGTGATTTGAGGGGAGGCAGTGAGGCTTCTGGGGTATGGCGAGATAGAGTGACAATCCAGAGAGGTCAGTGATACATTCCCATCCGAAGACTTTCTGCTCCTTTCTCTTGGCGAAGATGTGCTTATTTTAATTTCAGGGGAGACAGCGGTATACCTGGGCTCTATTGGAGAGTCGTTATTCCTAACCTCAAAAGATGGAGGTTTGAGGGCTTGTTTAGAAGGTTCAGAAGGTGCCAAACCTTCTGTTATGTCAGGGAATAATGCAGGTGAGGGGCTTCCTGCACAAGTGTCAATAGGGGAGGAAGTACCACGTAAGTTGTGTGAAATAACGGCAGACCTTATCTCAGGTGAGTCACTTCTTTCTCTACTTTCAGGAGTGGGTGCAAGAGGCGTGTATCTAGAGACGGGTGTGGACACACCACTGACAGGCTCAGCTACAATGCTGCTACCTTGGTACTCAAGTGTTCCTGTGGGGTCGCCTGCTGTGGCACAGTGGGAGAGAATAGGCTCTGGTATACAGGTAGAGGCCTCTACATGTACGTCAGGTGTAGAGCCTCTGCTAAACAGGTCTGGCAGAGAAACCCTCCCTTTTAGCTCAGGAAAGGGAGAAGATGCCTGAGTTTCAGGGGAGAAGGAAGGATTCTTCAGTTCAGGAGAGGCCAATGTTTCTCTACAGTGTATTTCTGCGCTGCAGAGTGACGGCGAAGGCGAACGAATGATAACCCTAGCTTCAAACGTTGTTGGGGTCAAGCCAGTTGTATAACCTGAATATGGGGGTTCAGGAGAGGGGCTACTCTCACAATAAGGCGAGGTGTTCCGTGCGTCTATGTCACGAAAGTCACAAGAGCCACGTAAAGATGTTGCGATTATGGGCTCGGAGTATGAGCTGTCTGTGTGTCGCGGCTCAGGGGAGGGACTCTCTGTTAACGATGGCTGTGACGAGCTGCTGTCACCTTCTCTGGATGTAGGTGTGGTGCCCTGCAATTCAGCTGCCAGATGTGATTGTCTTGGATTGGGCGAGGAGAGGGAACTTCTAGTATCAAGTGAGGATGAAGATAATGATGACACCCTTCCCTCTGGACTCAGAGTTTGGTGGCTGTTATGTCTTGGAGAAGGGGTTATGTCTTTAGAAGTAGACCTGAGCACCTCTGGTAATGGACTTCCTGTATTTAGTTGAGGTGATGGGGATGCACCTTCTGGCTTTAATGAGGGGCTGATATTCGTAGAAATCCCTGGATACTCAGGGCTCACTCCCTGGCTCTCTGGCTGTGTCCGTTCACAATTCTCCTTCTGCAGTGCAGGGCCTTGGACTCTCTCCCTAGAGTCCTCAAACCCCTCCTCTCCTTCACTGGAGCCGTGTGCAGTATGGTAAGAGCCTGACGAGTCGTCCACCAGGGGCGATGTAGCTGCTCTCCTGTCCAACTGGGAAGAAACAAAAGGCCCTGGAGCAGGACTGCTGGGGAGGGAGGGAGACTCACTGTCGTCCCCGAAAATATCACACAGGCAAGTGGTCTCGGAGATGGCGCTGCGATTGCTGGGGATGTTGGTGATGTCAAAGATCTCCACGTGATTGGGTGTCCCGTCACGGTGGCGAAGGGAAAATGTGCGGGGTGTGCTGCGCAAGAAGGAGTAGCTGTCCCCCTGGAGAGCCCAGCTGTCCATCGCTAGGCCACAAGCACCGAATGTCTCACAGTGGCCAGTCCAGTGTTTTGGTCTGCTCTGCGCTTTCTACCTGACAATGGGGGAAGAAATAAAAATAGTGTTACATGTGTAATTTGTTAAACATTTTTGATACGCAGATTGATTTGTCTGTAAAAGCTGGCTAATCTCTTTAACCCTGTACGAATCATAAACATATACATTCTGATAATTTCATTCAGGACTTGAAAATGGGTTAGAACATAAAAATAACCTGGGTGATCACGTTTCCACATGTTAAAAAATAAAGAGCAATGGATGTACGGTCGAAATTCACACAACAGTGACCTCTTAGCATTCAAATGTATTTTGAGAAATTCTGCTAAAAATAATTGTAAAACGATTGATATTTACAGCACGTTCACAGCATGTGTAGCGACAGTACATTTCAGAAGAAGCATGAGTCATTATATTCACAAACCATAAATTTACAATAATACATTAAAACAAACAAAATGCACGCATTACCTGTTATATATTGTCTTGTTATTTTAACTGAAGACAGAGATCATGCACTATGTATGAGTAGTAGTGTAAAGACAGGATCACTGCTACTGTACCTTTGGCTGAAAATGGGATGTTCCAAGGGCATTGAGTTTCACTGTATGGCAATGACCACCTTTCATCCAACTGACTGACTCTCAAATCCACAGCACAGTTCAACACTGCTTGAACACTCCACATGTCCCCTACCCAGGGCCTGCCCTGAGACCCGGCTTAATGCAACTCAACCTAGCCATGACGCGTTGTCTAGACAACTTCAAAACATAATAGGTGCTACAGTATAAAAGGAAACTGTAGAAGAATCCAGTGAGCGCATTTCTTAAGCACACATTTTCCCTCTGACTCTGTCCTCTCTCTCTCTTTCTCTCTCTCTTTCTCTCTATCTCTCTTTCTGCCCCTCCCCTCTTTGTGGGCCTCAGGAAATTGGCTTTCTGAGTCTAACCTGGATAGTTTTTTTTCTAGTCTTTCTCTGGCATTGGCTTTCTTCACTGTACTGGGTTGGGGAGGTTAGGGAGTTGGTTTATAGTTAGCAGCAGGTGCTGGCTGAGCCAGGATGGATACATGCCCTAGGAATCTGACACTTAGACCCAGCTTGGTCACAGGGCCCTGCTATATATAGACCCCCATTATCGATGTGATAGCCATGTAGCTATAGTTGCCAGATTGGGAACATGAGCAAAATGAACAAAGACGAATAAAACCTGTTCTGCATGACCAACACACAGGTTTGTTTATAGTGTAGGTCTATAGCTTCTATGTGTGGTAAGGCTGGGGACTTCAGGTTGAGTTCTAGTGCAGACATGTCATGTACTGTAGAAGTCTTCCAAACTGCATGTTAAATATAGAATGTTTGTTTGACATCTACATTTAAAGGGGCTTTTTAAGGCATTTTGTTATATTAGACTATATAAAAAAGCATGTGAGGTTACTTTTACCATGGCGTTGTTTATCCCATGAGGCCGTATTAACTATTATTAAAATTTTGCTTGGATACCTTCTCTGAAACCGCATAGTTGTAGTAGTAGAGTATGAGGGAGACTCCGTCTACACAGCTTTTAATGAAAGTTGCACCCTTACTGTAATGTTAAATAGTTGAGAGATCTTATTCAAAACAAGATCAACTAAGCGGTAACCGTATCTGATTATTCTAAAGCTGATTGCTGTCTTATTCCCATGGTCCCACAACTGAGAAAGGGTTCGCGTGTAAATCAAGTGTCAGAAGATCAATAAAAGTGCACTTTCAAGGATATTCAAACGCATACATCTGGTTCATCTTAATGTCAGCACTATTGAAATGACATCCTTGGACCAGCTCCCTTGGGTACACTATGCTGATGGAGAGATGGATTCTATGGCTGGTATTAATGTCACACTGTAAACTGGCCTACATGTTTAAGAGGTGTTATAAATACACACAGGTATCGCCAGACAGTTGTAAGGAGGTGTGAGGTGTATCTTATAGATAATAATAAATGGCCATGCAGGAAACCGTGTGTACAAAAGCATGTTGGTAATTTGTGTTCCTACTGTAGGTTTATAGTAGCAGTTCAGGCTGGAGGACTCAGAGGGAAAGAATGATGATCCCTTTAGGAATGGTGGGCGTTGATGTCCATTGACAGATTAGTCACACTAGCCATTTTGACTCCAAAAGCCTCTCCTACACAGCTAACTATGCAACATGACACCGAGCTACTGCTATTCATTAAGCTTAATACAGTATACTGTACTGTATATACCAGTATCTGCCAGAATATTTCCCAAAAAAATAATATAATCAAATAACATGAATGAGATTGCAGTACACATAAAGTATAGGCTACCTTACAAAGATGCACAAACTGCCTGTTTGGCTCAGCATTTCTTTAGGTTAAAAGAAACCAAATATGAACGTACTGCAGTTGTTTGCAGTACTCCAGTCTTGGGTTGTGATGCTAAATAGGGACCATGCTCTTGACAGTGTATTTAGAAACTGGTGGTAGAGTTTATGATAAACAGTAAGAAAAGAAACCTATCACATTTCAAATGTGTCTTTTTTTACTGACCTAGTTGCTGTCTTTAGAGTGTGGTTGCACCTCTCAATTTATGCATGGCTATGCTTTTCTAATGCATATTTATGAAATCATCCTCATTATAACCGTTTGATATTGTCAATTGTATTTTTTTATTCTTTTTATATATATATTACTACGTTGTATATTTTTCAACATTTGTGTGCTGTCCTTTAGTTAATATATTGATCAGCAGCTGTTAGACTTCCACAGAAAGATCATAAGACACATTTAATCTCACATATTAGAATGGTAACATTCCCATAGTACCAGACCCTGACCATCCAGATGTGTCATTTTGGTCTAGGCACTCATATATTATTATCTCTATGTTCAGGGGTGATGAGTTGATGAGTTCTCAATATGGCTTTTAGGTATGACAGTAATCACTGAGCTATAAAAAGCTATAATGGGAATTCTTCACATATTTTAAACATTTGTATTCAAAACTTTTATAATGTAGAATGCACACTAAGCAATGGTTGTCATGTTGTAATAAACACAAGATAGAAACACAAGCTTTGTTTTAGTTTTGAGTACATTCTTTACACTGAAGCTATCAAACATATCTGACAGAATTCAGACATTTTGGGGATTTTGGCTTTCTGTATTCATTATACATTTGCCAATTGGAATATTGGCATGATCATTTTGATGGGTCGCTCATCACACTCAGTCAATTAGAATAAATGATTATGGTTCATGAAAGACTTACTGTAATTGGAACCAAAAACATCCCTGTGATTTGCTGATCTCCAATGTGCCTGAGAAGGGTAAATGTCAACCACACCCCCACTTCACTTAGACATTTCCTGGTCTGCACGCCTTAACTTGCTTATCTGGTTAAGGATAGGAGATAGTAGATAAAGTCTAAGTCAATGATTGTAAACTAATACACTGAATTGATCTATTCATAGTCCCTGCTGCCCTTTTGTGCCTGCTGAAAAAAGAATCTGGTGTTTCTAAACAGCCCTGGCTCTATAAATGGGAACACAAACAAAGTGATGCAGATCGTACCACACAACATTACCAGACAATGCATGTCCAATGTGGGGGGTGGAGTTTTTGAGGGCACACCTATGGTTTTGATGCATCCTCATGCTCATGTAATAGGGAGAAAGAAACTTGTGCAGAATGGCCAGAAATCAGGCGCTAAACATCTAATTGTGTTTCATTATTGTTTACTTAAACATCTACACCAATCCAATCGTTATGTTCTTCCATATTATAGGTTATGTGACATGCTCTGACCTTTTGTGTTGCAGTTGCTTTCACAAAATATAGTAGTAGCCTACCAGGCCTGCAGTGCTTGGATGTACTGTACAGTATCTGATGATCTGATCAGCAGGGATGACAGGTGGCAGGCGGGCACCTGGCGGGATTTCCTGGTACCTTCCAGAGGGTTGTGGAGACGGGATATGGCCTGCCTGCATCATGGCAGTATGGAACGGGCACGATACAGGCCTCCGCATGACGAGTGAGTTTGGCGTGCCCGCTCAACTGTTGATTTCTCTTTTATTTTCTCTCACACTTTTTCCTCTATTTGTTTGTCTCTTTCTGCAATTCTCTCTTCCTCCTCATGACCCTGCTAATGCGTTTTGTTTTATTGACCACAATATCATTATCTGTTAAATGTATGTTGAGAGGGGCACTTTTGATTCATTTGGGAGAAAGGCAGGCGCTTGAGCACCCAAAACTTTATTTATTTTTCTTTGCTCTCACCCCCACCCCCACTAAACACACGTTTTGAGGCTATACTGACCTAACTGGCTGGGGTTAGGAAAAAGTTGGTGCACTGTGGCCGTAGCTGTGAATCCCATGCACGCATTGCAGCAGCATTTGTTGTATGCAGTAGCATACACAATCTAATAAAAAGGCATTGCTACAGTTTTTGTGTTTTACTTTAGGCTACTCAGAAATAAGTGTCGATATACTCTGACATATCTGAAATGCAATAAACTATCAATAAAAGCCATAACATGAATTCATACATTTTGGTACAAAGATGCCATCTAGTGGAGTGTTATTTTTACATCATATGTCAGTTAGTGGGAGCAGCAACTTCTGAGGCTGTACTAAGGAAGGAAGTTAGATGCTGTCAACAGCTGAGGTCAGTAATTACTAGTTATTAAGATTATGGAGGTTAGTGCATTTACCAGGACAATGGGATGTTAATGTGTTAATTAATGTATTCATTAATATATAATAAACAATAACTGGCTGAATTGGGATTTATATCTACAGGTTAATGAGAAAAATTGCAGCACTGCAGATCATAAAAGATGTAATCAAACGATGTGTTATTTAATTATGAATGATTTAAAAAAAGTTATGAATTGTTTTTAAATATTAAATCAGTCTTGAATATTCTTTTAAATACTAATCTATAATTTGTTCAAGAAGAATAAGGAAATACACGTTTGATACACCTCAATAAATGTATGGAAACCCATCGAATTCTTTACCAACACAGCATTTATTCAAACATTGTAAGTCATGCATTGCTCTAGGCAGCATAAAGAAATAAGCAATACAAACACAAAACAAATGCACAATTCAAGAACCAGAACTACACTCGAGTATGAATTCCACTGGAACAAAAATCAAGATGATTAAGAGGTATGTTAAAAAGCCTTGTTTTTTTTAAACAATGAGTAAAAGTTTTTGCTATTATTATTACAATACTAAAACCTTACTACAAAACCTTCCTTTCACTTAAAAATGAAATTAATGAAAATATCCTCTAAATTAAGATTCTTGTGGTCACCATAACCATAAAGTTTTCCGACAACAGACATAATTATTTAAGTCTGGTAGAATTGCAAGTTAGCAGAGTGAATAATGTTTTCACCTTAAGGCCAAGTCAGACTGTAAAACTATCTTCAATGGTACCTGTGCTAATTATGTGTACATACACATGTACTCAATATCCCACCGTGACAATATTTGTATGCATCTTTAAAGTGACTCTGAATATCCTTCTGAGTACTTATATCAACCTGAGCATTAGCATGCAAACAGCAAACGCTAATGGAAAACAATGTAATCATTGTAAAGGGTTTTTGTAATATCTCAACATCCCAATTAAAATCAGTACATCCAAGATAAGCATATGTTTGTTTTTTAACATAATAATCAGGACAATCTTTACCAGGTTAATATAAACAGGAGATGTTTGAAAGAGCCAAAATAATGTTACAATGGGATATTGGCATGTGTGCATGTATTACAATAAATTCAAGATCCCATTTTGATAATCCCGGTGAGACTCAAAACCTTAGATTTTCTGACCAGGGAATAACATATCGACATGTAGTTCATATGAACGTTAGTGTTGAATGGTTATATGAGGTTATGACAAGCATTCCAATAAATTAAAGTTTTAAAACATAAATGTAATATTAAGGCTGTGCTTGGTGAAAACAGTTGTCATAATGTCACATGTAAAACGGGAACTGAGAGAAGGCAACAAAGAGGACACCAAAAACATTTTCAGCTTTCCATATAAAATCAGGATCTTGTTAGAGCTTTTAAAGTGCAAAATTTCTACAGAACATTTCTAGAAAAACTAAAATCCTGTACCAATCGGATACGGCGCTGGGCGGCCTCGGGGGCGGGGCCAAGAAGCGGCGCTCCAGCCTCAGCCAGCGCGTGGTGGCCATCTTGCCCTCCCGCCGCAGCAGGAGCACCTCGCAGCTCAGCCAGACAGGTCAGGGTGCTAGCCCGCTGGCTAGCTGCTGTTAGCCTGCTGCTGGCTAGCTGGTGCTAGCCAGACAGGTCAGGGTGCTAGCCCGCTGGCTAGCTGCTGTTAGCCTGATGTTAGCTAGCTGGTGCTAGCCAGACAGGTCAGGGTGCTAGCCCGCTGGCTAGCTGCTGTTAGCCTGCTGCTGGCTAGCTGATGTTAGCCTGCTGCTGGCTAGCTGCTGTTAGCCTGTTGCAGCTAGCTGCTGTTAGCCTGCTGCCGGCTAGCTGCTGTTAGCCTGCTACACTGTAGCTGATGCTAGCCAGCTGTTAGCCTGCTGCCGGCTATCTGGAGCTAGATAGACAGGTCAGGGTGCTAGCTAGCTGATGTTAGCCTGCTGCCGGCTAGCTGCTGTCAGCCTGCTACACTGCAGCCGATGCTGCCTGGTGATAGCTAGCATAAACATGCACACATATGAAAATGTACTGTCACATCACTGCGACAAATGAGCTACCCAATAACTTTGTTACTGCTATCGTTGTATTGTTGTTGATTGGGCTTGTGTGTGTGTGTGTGTGTGTGTGTGTGTGTGTGTGTAACCTTTCCAGAGGCAGCTCGTAAGACGACGGACAGAAAGAAAGGTAAAGCATAGTCAGACAGTTTGACTGACAGGTAGACAGAGGGCACGTGGACAGATGCATGTTGATGACAGGCATACCACATACAGCAAGATACTGTACTGCACACAGCAACATGCATGGACAGCCGGGACAGGAGGTGAAGCATTAGCATCCATGTGCCTGTCCCACACACGCCTCTCTCCCTGCTAATGGCCGCCGCCATTTGTTTCAGAAGCCTGGCTTCTGGGTAGCTCCATCTACAGGCACTTTTTATCCATGTCGGGTTCAATCTCTGAGAAACTACATTTCTGCTTCAGCCGGCCTCCTTCTGCATTTTACTGAAACCCTTTGAGTTACATTCACTAGAATTTACAAACTAAAGTACATTAAATAAATAATGCCACTGGTCTCAATTAAGTGTTTTATAGATGGAGTAAATGGCTTCGCCTGTGGTTCATTAAAACCTCTGACCCCATTGTCAAACCTGTTGTTCTCCTCTCAGAATGGGCTCACTTCAAAAAGTTACTGCTGTATCTGGTATCTATATGGTCACTGCATTATCTGTATCACCATTCATTATTGGGCTACTGGAATGGGACATACATTTTCTTGCGATCAGCTGCTTGGATAAACAGGAGGCCTAGGCTTCCAGTTGGCTATCAGGATCCACAATATGAAAGGGAATGATGCTAACAGTGTATTGGTCAGATAATAGACCCACTTACCTGACATCATCAATGTGCATTTGGGCAACACTAGTGTCATTTTGCCCCATATATAAAATGAAGACATTATCGTTTTTGCTATTATTGACCTAGATTATCAACCTGTTCTTTTAACCAGTTTAAACCATTTTGACAGGACCCCTCCTTGTTACTTTCATAAACAAGCTCTTTGGTGGTTATTGCTTGGCTAAGTTAGTGAACTCCAACATATGGTATTTCCGTTGCTGCAGGCTTACGTACTATCGGGGCACACAACACACATTGTCATCGTTTGCAAATAGTAAACGGCTCTATTGGCCAAGTCAGACTGTCTCCAGAGACTTACTCTCCTCTAACCTTTAACCTTTCTTGGGTCTAAAACTGAGACACCTGACTGCAAGTAATGATCAACCCTGATCCCACCCGATCGTGTGTGTGTGAAAGCGAGAGAGAGGGGGAGTGTGTGTGTGTGAGAGAGAAAGAGGGTGTGTGTGTCTGTGTGTGTAATGATGTAGTCTATAG
>JAODUG010012219.1:0-24720 GCA_027564795.1 Aphredoderus sayanus | reverse complement strand
AGAGAGAGAGAGAGAGAGAGAGAGAGAGAGAGAGAGAGAGAGAGAGAGAGAGAGAGAGAGAGAGAGAGAGAGATTCTCTGTGTGTGGAATGAGAGATAACATAACAAAATGAGAGGAAGACAAAAACATCCTACATTAACATTTTGGATTTTACTTATAAGAGTAAGGCAACATCATGGATCATTACCGTATGTGATTATACAAACCTGCTTTGACCATAGTGTTTTGATGCCCACTTATGTTGTTAATTCTATGGTATACAGGCATTATATCTGACCATTAACATTTTGTCTCCACCTGCCGTGAAAGTCCTTGTTAAAAAGAAACTACATTTAATAAAAGCTGCAGCATCCTTTTTGAATGCAACTCATGCAAATTAGAAGCGAGTACACACACACACACACACAACATGCGAAGTCTGTTTATGTGAGGCCAACAACTACACACTACCACATTAAGTGTTTGACCAGATAGAATTTTTCACCTCACACTAACAGACCCCGAGGGAAATCCATGCATCTCCTTTTAAAGTGTTATCTATATGTTTCAGCAATATGCACGGCCCCGCACACTGCAACTGTTCATCAGGCAAATCCATCCTGCCTAGTTTTCCTTCCCATTAGCAGTTGATACTAATGCTTTTCATATCTATCAGTTTGACAGGCACAGCATGTTGGTTTGTTTCACTCAACAGGAGAAATTAATCACACACATTTAGTATAACAAGAGAACATTTGAGCTCTGCGTCAGCTACGGTGCTCATGCTGACTTTGGTGGCCATATAAAAACAACATTCTTGGGCTTTTTTTATTGAAGATATTTGTTAACAGTCATAACTCTCAAAGCTGTTTTAGCAGGCATTGGGCTTGCCCATATAGGGGATTGGAAAAACCACAGTGAAAGATGTAGCTAAAACAGTAAAACAAGGCATCTTCCACATTAGCAGTAAACTAAATAACATTTATGGTTGTACTTGAACTAAACAAGCTTGAATATGGTTTAAAGTACTGTATGCATAGACTGTATGGTGTACATATCTTATAATAATCATATCATATTTGTGATATATTTATAAATAAATAAAAGTAACAATTATACTGTACATTTTACAAAGCATGTACAAAAAATACTTTTCCTTCTTTGAAATTAAGGTTTGTGATCTCAACAGTGACATTTACATACTAATACTATACCCTACAAGTTTGTATTGTAAAATATGACAAAAGTAAAAGGTTTGTATTGTAGATAGCCTAAAACAGTAAGATAAAACAATATGAAGTTACTACCTTCATGTATTTTTAAGGTCACGTATACACATAAAAAGCCTTTCTAGTGAATGTGTCGTTTCCCTTTCTCCCAGGCAACATTTCTCAGGACAAAACAATCATCATTGAAAAATGTCACTGGGTACTTGTACTCCCATCAAAAGGCAATGTTAAAGTGCTCGCTATCGATGTCAGCCTCATAGTAAGTAATGACTTACGCTGGCACATTATAAGAAGATTACATCTATTAGTTACTGCTGTGTAGCATACAAATGGTCTTCCCATGGGAGGGCAGAAAATCATTTTAAACTTCAATAAGTTACTATGTCAAGTCAACCCATAATCTGTACAAAGCCCCAGGCGCCAATGAGGCAAGATGCAATTAGGGAGAAATCGAATTCTACACAGTAAACAAAGGAGAATGTAAATGCTGGTTAAATTATTAAACTAGAGAAGAACAGTGTGAGTCGTTGCAATTAACAGTACTTCCATTAATTGTCAAAAGGCAATGTGACTGTAGAAGTAAGAATGACATCAGGATGAATCAAGAATGAAGTCAGGATGCCCTTTCTCATTGATTACATTTTTATGGACTAGAATGTTGAATTCTAAACCACTACTTGACTTGGCTGGAGAGTAGCACTTGATGATACTGATGATACCTATTTAGAATCATTGGTTCCTTTGATATACAGTATGCATTGGTGTATTGTATCAACAATTACATCATCTAAATAATATCTTCCATTTCAGGCACATACAGATTTTGAATACCCTTTAAAACAATCGGTTTGAAAAGGTTAGGGGGAGTAGTGCATGTTTTATTCAGTGGCGTGTTTTGCAGCAGCACCACTGTACACAAAAAGAGAAAACAGACTCAGTGGCTGGTAGTGTTTGTGTTACTGTACCGCAGAGGGTTTTTCACAGAGAGGTTGGGAATGGGACTGACACGACCATATGATAGAACTCTAAATTAACGGTCACGACTCACGAGCGATGGCCAAAGCATTGGCCACGATTGGCCAAAGCGACACATGCGTGCTCAATGTTTTTGTCGATAAATCCCGCCCCATTTTGGTGCTATTGGCCGGCTCGTCAAACATTCGTCTGTGAATGGAGCAAAAGTTGGTCTGTCTTCCGTGCAGACGTGTAAACCAGGAACTGGTTATTGAAGACGTAAGGTGTTGGCATTGTTGAAATTTGGATCAAAGTACAACACAACGGTGAAGTTTTTCGTTTTGTGTGACCACGTATAGCAGCCAGTTGTTTCATAATGAAGCATCACCTCTTCTAAGCAAACTATAACGGTAATCCACCAACAGTGTAAGTATTGTATGGTTGAATATAAAATAACATGCTAAAGTAGCCTATATCTCCTCATTGGTACACTTACTGTATTCAATGTATATGTGTAATATACATATACTGTAAAACGTACGTGTTACATGATATCTTGGAATAATTTATTTAGCAACAGCACTATGGCTGAAGTTTTCAGATTAAATACAAGCCATTATTTTAGCTGTTATCAAGATGGGTCATCATGCTGTAGTCTACGTTACTGTAGCTAGTTACAGTAACAGCTAGCTTTAATATATATATTTGCCCACACACTAACATGTTATTATAAAGTTATAATGAGCTTTATTTTTTAAAAGTTTTTACTACGTGTATATTCCTGAAAAACGTTATGTTGAAATCGTTTCAGACAGACCACTCTTGTAGTATAGGAAATGTAACAGTATGCTATTTAACAATGATCTTTCGCCTAATGGTTTAGTTCTGGGTGCTTCTCACCATACTGAGAAGTATGGTAGTATCTAACAATGGCAGACATGACGATTTTTACAGCAGTAACACAATGGTACACAAGTATAAAATTATTCAACAACTATCTAAATATATTGAGCAGTGAGTGAAAGCAAACACTTACATCTGTATTAGTGAACATTTTAGAAGAGAAGGGACATGTACAACACTACAAGAGCTGTCAGCTGACAGTCAGCTGATGGCTACGCTTGTTTTTTATTTCTATTTGTTAGTCCAAATTGTTGGTGTCTTGTGATTTAGCTATCAATTGTATATCAGGTATACTCAGCTATTTGTAAGCTGAGTGACTATCTGCTCCCGCTCCCTAGTTTCCAGTTCTGTGTGCAAAAACTGTGCATGCTGAAAAAATAATCTGGTGTTTCTACTGTACAAAGGCCTGGTTTTGTAAATGGGAACATGCTTAAGACCGCACCTTACAGCAATATCCTTTTCTTGGCAATGCATTTCCAATGTGTTGGGCGGAGCTTCTGATGGAGTGCCCTATTGCATTGAAGGGAGAAGTATTTTTGCTTTGATAGTTCAAATATCAACTGTGGTTCTCCAGAATGACTGCTGAATTTCCTTTTTTTTCAAACTTTCTGCTTTACCTCTGCCGCCATTGAGCAGACAATACAATACTATTTTTTTTTTCACTGTAATTTTTGAACTACATTCTGATGATTCTTTGATTTGCCAGCAACTAAAAACAATAGTTGTACACACATCCTCTCTTCTACATAGCAGTGATTGTGATTTTGAAGTGTTTAAGAGTAAGGGGAAATTCAAGGATGCTAAGTTGTCGGTGCCCCACTAGAATCCGTTTGAGCGCAGTCATCCTGGCACGCTTCTCCAGCATGGAAATTCAATAGTCGCTTTCTTTCTCCTAGTCTCTGGCCACATTCTGTCTCTCCAACTCGCTATTGTTTTCTTGTGCAAAGATTATTTTTCTCGTAGCTTTCCCCCGCTTTTACCTCCTCTGCACCTCTGCAAGAAAACATTGTCTGCCACCTCTCTATAACACACACTTTTGTTCTTTTATCTCTCATGATAATATTTTTTTTTTATTAGAGGAGCAGGACTGAGTGGAATGCTGAGGATTATTTGTCAAAACGACGGTTGGGCTTGAGGTCATTCTGCTTAAATCTTTCAGCCGGAGAATAGGTCAGAAGGGCTTTCAATATCATCAGAAACCAAAGGCATGCCCCTGACTCACACCCGCTTTTTCCACTATTTTAAACAAAAGGCTACAGTATTGATTGATGCTATGTTGTGAGGCGCTCTGGATGGAATTTAGAGCAGCGAGCTTGCTGAGAGGACCATTGAGTGGCTGTATGGAGCAAGCACATGTGCCCACGTTCAGTATGTGTTTAAGACAACTGTTCTGATTGTATATAAACTGATAGTTGTATCTTCCATGTGTTAGCACATATCATGGGCATTTAATGTAATTGAGGAGGTGAGAATATCGAGAATTTATAAGATTAACATTCTGACATGTCTGAAATTAATTTTGTAATTAGCTTTATTCATGGTACCGATTTAATTACAGTGCTGGATTTCCATTTCCTTTTGTTACGTCAGTAACATTATTAGGCAGCGGTTTAAAATAGCCTAAGCATTTGCATATAGAGAGGAAAACAAACGTAAAAAAGCTGCTTCTTCTGTGAATTATCTTGCCTTACTCAATGCAACATTAAAAGGAAAAGGCAGTCATCACAATCAATTCTAATATTTTATCTGTAAAGTATTTGACTAATTCAGTATACGGGAGTACTATTACTGCACACACAGGCACATGCAAACACACTCCGTTAAATTCATCCTCCCTCATAGACGTGTGTACGCTCTTAAGCATGTGAAACAGTGCTGCTCTCCTTCCCTCTCTCTTTCTCTTCCCTGCTAGTTGTCACAGTAATCAAGGAGATGTCGTGGTGCGAAGAAGAAATGGTGTTAGGCTAAATGAGACTGATAGGAAGTCAGCACGCTGTGAGTGAAGCCCGCGGAAGGTGTTGAGAATTAATTTCATTATGTCTTGTAGAAGTGAAAGACAGACCGTGTGCCTGATTGAAACACAAGACTGTTGTAGGTCGCGATACCGTATCATCAGTTTGCTTCATAGTTTCCAACGCAACCGCCCGGCCCCACCCACTTGTGCACACACTGTGTGCTTCAGTATATTGTATTGGGAATTAATTAGGGAATCTATCCTGTTTACAGTAACAGGAGTAACTCTGGGCCATGTGTTTTGACTGGATCTAATCATTAGATGAAAGCACATCTGATTACAAATGTGTTGTTCTTCTCAGGTCAAGGAGAGCAGGAGGGATGGGGAGGAAGGATGCCAGTGCGACCAAGTTACCAGTCGAACAGTACCGAAAACAGATCGGTAAGTCAGCCTCTGTTTCTCTGTGATCTCCTAACCTGGCAGTTTAAAACGCCTATAGTAGGTTAAGTCATAAAGATATGAAAACTGATGAGAAGCCCATTCTATTTATATAGATCTGCGTGGTGTTCTTACCCATCCTGTGGTTGTTGTTTTTACAAAGTCGTGTAGTTTTTTTGCTTGCTTTGTAACCTGGAGACAACTCTAAGAACTGTATATGGTTTATACTGTAACTGTATTTCCTATAGTTCACTACTATATAGAAAACTAACAATAGCCTTACTCCATAAGTCACACATATATGCATTATATGCATTGTCTAATTCTATACTGGTTGCCCATGTCTCCTAAGAACATGGCTCTACAATATTATTTTTGTAAGAATTGGCATTATATCCTGTGGCAAGTTCTAGAAACATTTCCAATTTGTATTGGATTGAATGAGAACATAAACCAAAGCTTATGGGAGGAGTGCCAGAAGACAGTGCTGGAAGTAATTATACTAGCAGAGGAAACAAAAAGCAGCGTTTTGAGGTCACGTCAGTGACAGGCAGTGAGTTCCACATCTCGTGTAAAAGGCCCCTTTTGAAACCATGTCTGAAGTTGTTTTGTCAATGTTTAAATCCACACGAAGCCGGGGGGTTTGGTTTCCCCCAATATCCCCCGTTATATAACAAAACTAACTAATGCTGCATAGTGGGTATCAATCATGAGTTTGGTCCTCTTTAGCTTACCACCAGTGGTTTCTTGACAATCATGACTTGGATCAAGTTATTTTTTATTTTTTATTTTTTTTCCTGCTTTTATTTTCTTGCTGTGAAGAAAACTCAAGAGTTTGCCAGTGGCAAAGTCAAGACATAAGAGCTGTGACACAAACACAAAGAGGAGCCCTGCTTTCCTCATTGGCCCACAGCTCCTATTTAAAAAGCTAATAGCATGCATACAGTACATGCCTCATCATTGGGTGACATCATGATCTTTATAGTAATCAGAACTTACAGATGATGTTATTGTTGAGCATAAAGTGCCAACATGCAGTTATTTGTCTTAGTAAACAAAACCTAAATACAATATTCTCCAGTGTAATTAGTAAAATGTATAAATATGTAATACATACATACATGATGACATGCTGTTTTCATTATACTAACAGAATGTTATGACTTATTCAGCTATTGACAAATGTACTTAATGTTAGTAGCTTTGGAAAAGTGTCTAAATGCTATGTTGTTGTCAGAACTGTAATCATTTTTAGAATGCAGCACAGCAACACAAAATGTTCCATACCAAGTGTACTGTGTCCCTTGCATAAGTCACTGCTGAATATTTCTAAATTATATTCAGCAAAATTGTTCAGGGTTGTTTATATTCATTATATTTACACAATGTTAAAATAGTGACATTGTCAAACTGACATCAATAACAATATTTGTTTTTGTGTGGTGCAAACGGTTGCCTGTTGAGTAATACTTGTTTACTCTGGCAAGCTGTATGAGTTTGAGTCTCATAAAGCTGCACAACAGGCACATGTGTTCAGGCATTGTGCGGCAGAATAGGATTATTTAGCCCACAGATATTGCTTAAGTGGCGTCCATTGTGTAAAACCTGGCAGGTCCACTAAATGAAAGCCAGACATAACAAACCCATCTCCTCTACCCACACTGTTATCTTCATTCCTTCTTTTACCCCCCTTCCCCGCTTCAATGTTTTCCCCCACTGCACGTCTCATCAATTGTAAAAAGAAAGAAAAAAAAAGGTCCATGGGGGGTCAGGGTCACTTAAGTTTTTTTTCTTTCTTTTTTTTTTCTGCCCTCCCTACCACAAAATCCCCTTCCCCTCAACCACCCTATCACCTCATTTTTATTCTATTTGAAAAGAACAGCCATGAGGCAATTTCAGTGAACTGCTGTTTAACAGCAAACGGTGGAAGGCAGCGTGCTAAGAAAATCAAATATTCAGAAATAGCATTCTTCTACAGATGAAATAGGGCAGTGCGTTGTTGTTTGAAATCGTAATAGGGTGGGTAATTTGCCTCACGTCAGTAGTGGTCCACGCTAGTAGTCGAGATTTATCCTCTCCTTTGCTGGAGGGTTTTAGTCTTGTCAGATAGCTGTCAATGGGCTCCTGTTGACACACCATTTCCACTAAATAAAAATGTAAATAATTAAATGTAATTGAGTGTGCTGAGTTGTCACGTGTGGAAAATGGAAAAGCTATGGTGTTTAAAGTGACAGTGATCGTCTTGCTTGAGTAAAAATTGTCCTTGTTCACCAAGCTGCACTTGCTGTCTATAGACTGCACTTTTTTTCGTTTATGAAAGAAAAACATCTGAGCTATAAAATTGTATTTTATACATAATTTTGAATACTAAATTATGTAATAAAATATTTTATAAATTGCACAATGGACCCTGGAGTGAATAGCATATGATTTACTAGTGCAATTAATGTCTATTTTAGAGGATCATTACCTCATACTGCTTTAAAAGCCCACAAGCATTTTTAGACAAATATATAAATAATATACAGTACATAATGAGATAGATTCTTGGTCCTGATGAGTGGTTTGAATATTGTGGTATAGCTTCTACATGCTTTGTGTTAATACCATTTTCCTTTTTAATGGCACTATTTTTGTCATCATTAAAACTGGTTTTCATACTTCTCATCACCCATAGTTTAGCATCCACTAACTAAACCAGAGCCCCTCAAACCGAGAGACACTTTTTTTTGTTTGTTTATGGCACAGAATATTCCGTTGATTATTTATTCCACCACTCTGGGATTTGCAACCAGAGAAATGTCACCAAAATTCAGAGGATCCCACAATACAATTATTAATGCCACAAATTGTAATCTATTTGATCTTAAATATTTTTAACGGTGCAGACTTATTTGATATTGATATTTAAATAATTTCATAGCTATAGAATGGAGGTTGTTTTTGTTTTCCTAAGGTTAACACTAATTTCAGCTGCAGAAACCAGTGTGAACCATAACAATGGGCTGCAGCAACAAACACCTCTCTCCCCCCGCTCATGATGTGAACGTCAGGCCTAAAACACTCCCATGCTTCTTGATGTTCGCCTCCAGTACCTGCAACTGGCACCCTGGCTGATGCCAGTGGTCGACACTGTGTTCACCGACTTTTTGGCGGGCATGCTAGACGACACAGAAGCAAAGCCCTGGGGAACTGTCAGGCATGCTGTCAACATGTTGCCCAGCTTGTCCTAGAGCTTTTCAGAGTGGATGGTGGCGGGACACCAAACCACCCGCATCAAGCGCTACACACTCGGCACAGCTAGCTTGTCCATGATACACCTGAATAACTCTGCCTTGTCAACCCTTCACTGAGTGGCCCCGAATGTTTAAAACTGCAAAGCATGGCCCACATACGTTGTCCCTTTCCCTCGTTAATATGTCGAGGTGAAGCTACTGTAATGAAGCTACAAGAAGGTAATGCTAGCTAATGCTAGTGACTCACTTTGGAACACAGTAAATGAATGTCTCAAAGGGAATTCTAGGTACAACAAATATCTCAAATGCATCCGTGCCGAACCCTGTTGTGTGTTGACTCGACTGCGACAGTCTTGTGGGATGTCCCCTCAACCCAGTGGAGTTGGCGGGAGAAAGGAGAATGATTGCTATCATCCCAGATAACATGTCCCGCCCCATACAGGGCACTCTAAACAGCACTGGGCATCTCCTTCACTGATAGGCTGCTTTACCTGCGGTGCTGGTGTGTGGAGAGATACCCCAGGTCCTTCCTTCCTGCTGCTGTCAGACTTTACTTACAATCAACACCGCTTCCAGTAGACTGCACACTCCAAACCTAACAATTCAGTCATGTGCAATATCACTGTGTAATGTTTACTACACTGTCCATTGTGTTTACATGTTTAGTGTATCTTGTCTATTTTGCTTTTTTAGTTGTTATTGTTTGTGCCTTTACTGATGCTCCTTGCTATTGCACTATCCCATTTGCTGCTGTAACACTGCAAATGTCCTCACTGTGGGATTAACAAAGGATTATCTTATCTCTTATCTTATCTCTTCACTTGTCCTTTTGACGTGAAATTGGCGGTGAATTGAATGGAAGGTACTCTCGGGGAAGCATCGCAGCAGGCGCACAAGGCTGCCTGACAAGGTAATGTTCCTCAGAGCCAGCGCATTGTAGTCGTTGTACAGGGGGACATTGATGTCTTTTCAGTGTGGGAGGCAGAGGCAGGGAGGGATGGCAGGGCCGCATGAAGCAGCAGGTAGATAATGGGTGACTGCGAACGTCTGCGGTGCCAATACAGCAGGGGGAGGTGGGCAGCAATGACTAATAGGAGTGCTCTTAAGCCCCAGTGCAGTAACATCAGTACGTGCTGTGTGCGAGCTCCAGACCTACACAAACAAACCACGGGAGGGAAACACTTTAAGAAGAGAGCGACTCTAACTACAACTGCAGCTTTTTTCGCAGCTGGTTGTAAATGTCTGGTATCGCTCATCTTAATGAGCATTTCCCGTTTTTACACTATGGATGCGACTGTTTTTTCTTTCATTTTTTATTTATTTCTTTGTATTATATTTGTATCTGCCGATATCAGAATTATCTACAATTTCTCTACCGATAAAATCAAATCTGTTAAACATATTTGCTTTAAAAACAAAAATACATTTCATTTGTATTATGAATAATATAATGTACAGGATAGTCAAATGCATTTTTCAAATGAATAACATTTGAATAGGCTATTTAAACATAAATGTTTCTTTGACAAACCTCTAACAGACATTTCTGTTAGCACCATGCTCATCGCTCTGATGGGTACTGAAATGTCAAATGAGCTTAGTCTTATTGAAGATTGACTATTTGCTTACCAAGTCCTTTTCCTGACATGTCATGTAAGGGTTGTACGTGGCATTAGCTTGATCTTCTGCACGCGCTTCATAATATTCCCCAATTGCTGACATTGCTTACGCTAGCTAGACCAGTTTGACTTTCCACTTAATGTTTTTGTCATGGATCGGTTTTCTGTATCGGGCGTAAAAATACAAAAAATAGAAGAAAAATTATTTTTATTGCCAAGCTTGTATTTTAAATTACAAAAAATTTATATGGATCTTAGCCCATTTCTATTTTTATATTCTTCTGCAAGTATCTATTGATATTCATACTAGAAATCTACAGTATGGGTGAATAGCAGATGTTTTAAAACATTTGGTGCCTCTCCACACCAAAGAAAATATTTTTTTATTTCCAAAACATTTAAAAATGTCATGACTCCCACCTGTAAGCATCTTATACAGTCCCATTTAGACAGCCACTGGTGTGTTGAGTTTCAGTGAATTCTTGTACACAAGCATAATCTCTGTAGGCTTGGAACAGGACGGTGTTTTAACAAGTTTCCTTTCCCACACAGCAAAACAGCACACATTCGTGTTTAGGAAGGTAGACTACTGTGTTTGAACCCTTCCACCAATTATGCTTTGCGCCGTGCCAGTTGTTAGTTGTTAAAAACACCAATTATGCATTACCCAGCACCAGTTGCATTGCTTGTTAAAACAATAAACGGGAGAAATAAACCCAAATAAGATCTTTTCATGAATTAAAAATACAAAATGTGTTGAAATGAAACAGGAAATTCTAGTGGTAGTACACATTGCAGTTAATGGCATGAAAGGAAGCACTGTAGGTTTGGAATACACTGTCCTTGTGTGTATTTCATGAAACCTTGTAACTTGTTGGAAATTAAGTAAATTCTTGTGCTCCATGTACTCCGAATTTCATTATAGCTAAATCCCACACTATATCAATTATAGCAGCTGTGGTATGTGCATATGGTATGTGTTTTTTTTTTTGTTTTTTTACATCCCTGCAAAGTACAAATGTCAAAAGGCATGAGTGTAAATATAATTACATTTGGTTTCCAAATGTTGCATTACTGGCGAAGAGCCACGTGTTGTCATCCCCACATGTTTACATGGAGGACACGTCAAATATAAATGCCTACATTCTCTCACTTGCAGATTCGTTTAGCTGCTAGTTACCCCCAGCCCCTCCACCCCACCCCGGCGGTGTCACATGGGAATCGGAGTATTTTCTAGGATCGTGGGGGTCTTATCACAGCCAGCCATTTGGAGGCTGAACAACCCCCCCACCCACCACCACTTCCCTGTACCATTTGTGTGAATGGCGGGCGACCTGAGGCGCCCTCTAATCAATTTCTCCCCTCGCTACTTTCTGACAAGTGAAGGAGACATCCAGTGGCCCTCCTAATGAATTCCCACTAGCTCACTGTCTGCTCCCTGCAACAAGCCCCCCATTTCTATTAGCCCTCCACTGAGTCAGAGAGGGAAGAAGAGGCCTGGGTGCCTTTTGGAAGGAAATGGGGGAAACAAAGAAACTGTGTGTGTGTGAGAGAGTAGCACACTAGCCAGGCAGGGTGCTCAGTCCTCCCTGTCTGTCCCCAGAAACGGCTCCATATGAACCAGACCTGCTCCCCTAGGGGCCGAGCCCCACAAGTCACTGGACACACACACACCACACGTTTTCTCTCCCATTTGAGATGGATAAGGACACTCCCCCATCCCCCTTGCTCTTTGGCTCTCCTCGTTCTTTTATGGAAATGAGTCTTTAATTGGCGCAGTAACAACTTGAAATGGCCCTCAGATGTCACATCAGAAACTCCCAGAGAACCTTGTGGCTGACCCTGGGATGCACACGCACGCGCTCACACACACACACTTCGGCAAGCTGTTGCCACTCTACCCTATTGTTAGCGAAGTTCCTTCTCCTGCAGCGTGTTTGTTTCTAATTAGACGGAGACCTTCTGCTTTGTCTCTGCTGAGGCGCGCACGCACACATGCACACGCGCGCTCGTAGGCACACCTACGCGCTGCGCCAGGTGGCCAGCTTGGCCACGGGGTCTGCTCTGGTGTGTGCAGCCCGTGGGAAGGCAGCCAGGCACAGGTGAGGTGAGCCCTGCACAAGCCTGGCTGGGGGGAAGGGGGCGGTCGTCCTGCATTATGCATGTACTGCAGGCCGCCGCGTGGAGGTTGGCCTGTATTGTTAAGCAGTCCTTTCTTGCTCTCACATCCAGCCCCTAGAACCACCTTAGAACACTGTTAACAGAGTGACTTATTTAAGATGCGCGTTGTTGCATTATACTGCTACAATACTGTTTCTGTTCAAAATGTACTTGTATTAATCGGACACCATTTAAGTATAAGTATTTTATTGAGAATTTATTTTGTTTGGCATAGACCCAAAGATGTTAATTCCAATTTGTAGGAGCCCAAATTGGGTCAGATACCCACTCTGAGAATAGGACAGGGTCTTTACCCTGGTGGTGGTGGGTTGAACAGCTGCTGATCAGTGAAACACAGCAGTGGTGAACTTTCAGGCAGGTTGGTGAGTGATGCTGTCTTTATGAACGCAAGGTGTGGCAGAGCAGAAGATCTTTCTGATTGAACTAAGAGCACTATTAGTGTCACTATGTATTCCCCACTCCCTGGCAGGTAAGCAGGACTACAAGAAGGCCAAATCAACTCTAAAGAACTTGCGGCTGAAGGCTGAGGCCAAGAAACATGCTCCAGGAATCAAGGTGAGCATTTCCTATTGTCTGTCTGCCCAATTGTGTAAACGGGCCCATTCCATTGCCTGTTTGTCTAACAGCCAAACAAACATTTTCTGTATCCCTATCTGTTTGCTTTAGCAAGTGGCCTTGAGAGCCATATCATACCCAGTAATCCTAAATGAACTCTAAAATGCCTTGTGCACATGTACATGCTAGCTATGTTGTTTTCTCTGCCTGGAAGGGTGTGACAGGAACTGTACCCACCTGCGCTGACACCTATCCTTCCACACAAGTACATTTGGGGAGCAGAACTCTCTGTAGAGCCAGTTTTACTTGATTTTACCTTGAGAAATAGGAGACATAACTCATAAGCACTCAAGATTAATTGAATGTCCAAGGAGCCCATATTCATGAGGTAGTGATTTGGAGGAGAAAGACAAAGGGAAGGTAGTTGGGGAGTGGTAGAAAACATAACATATGACCAAGCTAGCCAAAACATATGGGAGGGGAGAAACCAAACCTAAGGAATGACAAAGGCATTGCAGTGGTAGCGAACAACCTTTCTCTCGTACCTTCTTAATTTCTTTCTTTAGCTCTTTCTCCAAGTGGTGTAGACCATCACTGCATTGCCTCACTGCAGCGATTAGGGTCTAGGCAAGATGGATGACTACATTTATCACTCTGCCGTATGTAGCTCTGCTATTTATGCCTTTCCTCGTGCAGGTGGCCTTAGCTATTTTTACCGTTTTCCTATTTTAACTTGTAGTGAGGTATTGTTGTTAGTGCTTTTGTTACCCTATCTCACCGATGCTGGTGAAATCGAATAAGGTCCAAGCCAATGATACTCTTTCTGTATTTTTACAAAATTGTTTAAAAAAATAAAGACTGTGAATGAAATAAAAATGCAGATTCACAAATTATATGAAGTGACTACTCTGCTGTAACGGAGGACCTAGTATGAGCATTCCCAGTGATATTAGCATGCATGCAATTGCACTCTTCTAATTTAGGCACTTTATTTTTAAATGCATTGTACAGTAGATGTAGAATCAGTAAGTTTGTGTATAACAGGTTCCAGTTTTGATTGCTGCTTTTTGCACTGTTAACATTCTTTATATTCATTTTTTTATGTTCACCAATAGCAAGGATTAAACACAGGCAGCTAAATGGCCAGACTTTAAAATATGCGTCGCCTAGACACGCAAGGCCTCATTAAGCACGTCTTTAATCCAATTAGATTAGTCCATATCTTGAAATATTGATATTGCTCATGAATAATTCAGTTTTTTTCACGCCCAAGACGAGAGAATTTTTCAGGGGTCGGATTAAAAATACCTCTGGGACGAGGATATTAAACTCACTTAGACCTCTCGGCCCGATTTGATTGAAATTCAGTCAAAACGTAATGGATATTTGGTCACGCCTGCTTTCCTCTGTGAGTTAACGTCGTGGAGAGTGGTGATTATTATTAGTAGTATTTTTTTTTTTTACTTTTTTTTTAATATAGTACAGTTATACTGAGAGAACTTGTTTGCAATTGTTTTGCCATTTTATTGTGTACAAGTAGCCTACTCCTGCCAGTTGTTATGTTATTATATTATAATTCTATCTTGTTTTAAGGTTATGGGATCGTTCTCCCTTCCCATGTGTTTGAGAGAGAGAGAGAGAGATGCCCACACAATGTTAGACCTGGGAAGTGGTGAATCCCAGCCACATGCTGAGGAACTGTTTATGGACTGTGTGTATGCAGGCTTGTATTTCCTCTACAGGTCCCCTTGGTAGCCGATGCCAAGGGGTCAGTACAGCAGAGAGGGAGGAACTGGCAGAGATTCTGCTGAAGTCTCTGCTCGCGGTGCCCAGCAGCATCAAAGTGGTCTGTGGAGCCGTAGCTTGCAGCAGGAAGCAAGCCCGCTTGCATGGTCTAATTGGCGCGCTAGCCTTCTGTTCGCTTCACCACTGTTTTCCCTGGGTTTCATTTAGCTGCTGAGCCCAAAAAGTTTGGGAAAGTGCTTATGGAACTGGCAGAAGGAGGCGGCTACAGATAATGACTTTGGGTATCCTCCAGCTGTCATATGTGAGTGTACATTGGGAGGAGAGGAAGTCTAGGTAGGCCAGGAATTGTCTTTTTGGCACCGTGAATTTAATAAGGAAAGATTTTGGCTTTTACTCATCATAGTTGGAATGGTGCGGTTTGATCTACTGAACTTTGATTCTCTGTATTAGTACAGTAGCATTTCCAGTACTACATTTTCCCATTTTAGGCCAGCGGTTAATACTGTCACTTACAGTGGGGTTCAAAAGTCAACTACAAAGTGAATTAAATATTGTTTTCACACAAACACATATGCAGTTTAAGAGTATTGTCATAATCTGTAGATCTTTTGTTTATTTTTTTATTCATCTATTTGAATGTAATCAACTGTGATTTATTTAAGCTATAAAAGGTACCACATCTTCATTGCTATTTTTGCCATTGTTAGCAGTTAGTGAAAAATATAGATCTTAGAATTGCTTTCATTGATTAGTTGGTAGTTTTCCTGAAGACGTCACTGTAATGCAAAAATGTCAAAGGTTGTTCATAGGGTCTTTGATGATAAGCTACTGTACAATCTTGAACAATACTTCAATACATTATGCTGTTGGAACACGTACAGTATAAAGTTAATTGTTCAATTTTTTTTTTTAAAGCAATTGGTTTTTTGCTTTGACCAGGCAAGTTGTTGTATCTAAAAAGAATGTGAACTGACACCCAATGAATTCTCCATCCATCACTGGAATATTTACCAACTTTTACCAGCCGAACATTATAAGCCAGAAAAAGAGGCAAATTATTTGCAACAGTATCTGCTACAACAGCTGAGACAGTGTTTGGTTGTAGCTGGTGTCCATTTACCAACCATGGCCCTGTATACAAAAGCAACAACTCTCCCTTATTTAGCATGCAAGCACATACAGACAGGCGCACACACACACACACATAGCACGCACATAATACTCAGAAATGCGAAACCAGAGGGAGACCAAAAAGGCATACCAGATGAGGGGACTTCTGCTAAGCCGTGGCTCATCGCCAGGGTGACGGGGGACCCAGCTCCCAGCATGGTGAGCGCGCCGCAGCTGCATCTGATGCTGGGAGAGCTGCACGATGAAGACGATGATCCATCCAGCCACCTCCATCAGAATTTTATTGTGTGTGTGTGTGTGTGTGTGTGTGTGTGTGTGCACACAATGAGCCACTCTTGGCTAACACAATGATCTCAAGTAGGTGCAGGTGCTCTGTCGACAAAACAAGTGTTGTTTTTTTATTTTTTTTAACCATAACCCTTCTCTAGCTTGGTTTTTATAGGCAAGTCGCTGTTGCCAGCAGAGCTCTCTCCCTCAGAATCAGACCTACAGTACAGCCAGGCGTAAAACTCTAGCAGAGAACAAAAGACCATTACCATTACTACAAATGCCTCTTCGTTAGTGTTTTTCAAAGTTGCTAGGATGACAAACATTCGACAGGGACAAAAACAATCAAGCCTTTGTGATTTGATAATTCTTTTTTTTTTCTCTCTCTCTCTGAGGCCTGGGCAAAATAGAAAAGTAAATCGAGCGGTTGAAGCCTGGCAGTTAATATACAAAACTAAAGTGCATGAAATGTAAAAGTTTTCCAATTAAGCGAGGACTCTAAGCTGTTTGGGGGCTGCCGGGGAGTAGATAAATGTGGGCCGAGGCTAATGAAGACCAATGCCACTGATGACTAGGCACTACAGCTTTTACAGACAGACTGCAGTGCCTTTTAACGCTCCCCATCCCTTCATCAGGGAGGAGTTATTATTAATATTATTGATAGGACCCCCCCCCCCAATTTGCGTGCAGTGGTATCAAACACTTGTCCCTCATTGTCAACTCTTGTTTTCCCCCACCTTCTCCAGTATTTGTCTGCTTGTTCAAATGTGGCCACTGGGTTGAATTTGCAATGGACATGCTGTTCTCAGTTCTGTGAGCATTTATTACTTTTGTTTTTTATTGAAATTTCTTTTTTTTTTTTTTTACGAAAAGTTTTACAATGAAACTTGTCAGTTTCATTGTACTGTATGTCATTCTCTCGATGTGTTGTTAGGTGGGCATAAACAGAAACAAGGGATTGTTTTCTTAAAAAAAATATAAAGAATTGTGAAGTAAATACAATTGCCTGTTCGTGGTTAGATTTTGCATCATTATTTATCTGTCACTCCTTTCAACTGTTGAGGCTCAGTTAGCATGTTTATATACTTTTCTTTATGTTTCTGTTCTAAATAATCTCAATCAGAATGTACTTTAAACTCTTTCAAAGCCCTCAATGCTCTCCAGTGTTGATTAGAAAGTTAGCTGCTAATGAGTTCTCTTCACCCAGAATAACTGCCATTGTTCAATACTCCGAGTGGCCCTAATGAAACTCCAGCTGATGAAGATTGTAATCGTTTTTCCGTCACAAGTGCTCCAAACCCGTTTTTCAAGTTGAATGCCACTCTTCAGGAAAGCCTCAAATTCATGCAACAATTAAGCAATAGAGAATTCAAAATACAAATAATAAATAGGGCATTTGAATAAATTTGAATTATTGTGAGAGATATGGTCACCATATCACTTGTCCCGAGTATCTGGTAATACAAATGTAGCTAAGCTTTAATCATAATGATGGAAGGTTCCGTCCAAAGTTATTTTGAGCACTGAACCCTTGTGTTGCTTTGTAAAATGGATGGGATATTAAAAATCCTTTACCCTTAATACATTTTCAATGCAAATAAGTAACCGAATAACCCAGAAAATACCTTTTTAAATTTGCCATAACTATGAATAAATGTACCCAGGCACACTGCCTCTGTTCTAAATAGTGTCTCTTCTTTTAATGGAGTGGGCTGGTCTGAGATAAGGCAGGGTGACTGGGAGAGATCTGAGCAGTAATACTGGCATAAATGGGCTTTATCTTCACACGTAGCAGGTTGATGGCATGAATGATTATATGACCACAGGGTACACTGAACTGACTGCTTGAACTAACCCTGTTCATATGCTGGTGTGGGCAGTTATGTGACATGCGGCATAGCTGGCTAGATCGGCTAGATTTAATTGAACATACTGTAATTTTATTAAGACTTTAATGTTAATTTTAAGCATTTTATTTATAATTTGAAACCATAAGCTCCATTTCATTTAGTTTATCCTAATTAGATGCAAGGGAATTGTAGCACATAAGCAAAGTAAAATGTAATGATTTGAATGAGACAAGTAAATCCAGAGATTATTCATCTTAAAATAGTATTCATATTTTTAAAAAGAATTCCTTAAATAATTACTGCAGTGAAAATACAAGCAATCTTTTATAAATACTTTTTATATCCGTACACAAGGTTTATCAAACAATATTAATGTAAGAGATTAGTTGAAAATACATATGTTTTTGAATGCTTATAATGCTGGAAAACTATACTTTTAGCAGGGCTTAGCTGACTGGCTGTTCTACATAGCGCACTCAGTGCAAGAGCATGTTATGTTTATGTCAGTTTCCATGCAAACCCTTTTGCTTTTGTGATGTGAGAGTGCTAAGTGCGCATGTCTGCAGCCAGAGACTGCTCAGTCTTTATGATGCATCTACAGTATGTATCTGACATGGCCGATTCATTTTAATTATTCTGAAGACTTGCTAACGCGTCACCACTGCTGCATAATCTGATAATTGGATTTACGGCATAAATACCAAGAGGCTTTGTTCCCACCTCAGTGCTATACAGTACTTCATTCAAGACAGCTGTTCCATTTAACACAAACTAGAGATTATAGGCAGCTCTGTGCTGGAACCCATGGATCTTCGGTGGGGTACATGTGACATGTAGACTTTACTGGGAAACCATTTTCATATCACGTTAGAACTCTTCAGGCCTTCTTTAATGCTCACACCAAATGTCTTCCTTTCTTCAGGATGTAATCTTGGTGGTCATAGCGATCCTGTTCTTCCTGCTGTGCATCTATGCCTTCTTCTACCTCAACCTGAGTACAGAACTGAACCTTGACGTGGATGACTGACTTCAGGTGGACCATGGGGCAACAACCAACCTGCCTAAACACACACACACGCACACACACACCCACAACCCTTAGTCTTACTATCTGTAAAGTCCCACAACATACTGTGTACAAAATAGGCCAATTACATAGTTAGCTAAATAAAATTAATATTACAAATGTGGTTGAGGAATGATGCACCTGCTCCAGGTGAAGCAGTGCCTGGATGAACTGAAGCCTTTTGACGTTTTGAGATTTTTATCTTTTTGTTTGCCGTCTATTGAATTAGTTTATTCTATTTACCAAGACATTGTTAGTCCTGGTGCTGTGTGCTGGACCTGTGATCAGTACTACAATGGGCTATGAGAGCAATTACATACTGTATGTTGGTACTAATAGGCTGTTGAACAAAGACATAGCATGCTGTTGCAGCCGTTTGCTATGTGACACTACCTGAAATATCCCTGAATTGAACAAATCGTTTTCAAACAGAAGTCTTCCACTTCCCGCTAATCGCTGCGTGCAGTCACGTCTCTCCGTGTTCCCAGCTAATGGGAAAACGTCAATCTTCCCCCAGACGCCATCGTCACATTGGGACAGTCGCTCGCCTCACAAGCCTTTTCTCCCGCATATCTGGCCACCGCAACGCGTGACATTAGAATCCACAAGGCCCCGGCGCTGATTGAACGCACGCCCCCAATATAAAACACACCCAGGCCATCTTCTAGGTGCACAGGCGTCCGCATAAGGTGTGATTAGCATTACAAATGCAGTCCCTTTTCTCTTATGCTGACGGATAGTACAAAGATGAGCAGCGACAAATGGAGGTGGCTTATGTCTCTCCCATAATGAACACCACGATGCCTTTTCTTCCCCCACACAAAGCGTGTTGTTGTACCTTCAAGGACTTGTGAATTGAAAGAGACGTGAAGGGCTGTCAATGCCTTCTGGCCTGGTGGCTCAGTGCATCAGGCTTGGAAGATGCCTTTCATTAATCAGCAGCTCCAAGTGCTTTCAAAGTTTTAATAGTAATTTAATGAATTTCTATCTTTTGTTTGTGCGTGTGCAAATCTGCAAAACTTTCTTTTAACAAATAATGACAATTATTAGACAATTGGTGCAATCAATAAATTCCTTTTTAAAAATAATAATTTGGTGTGAATAATAATGAAAATGTTTGTATTACTGCTTCCATTCCTCATTATGACTTGTGTATAGATAGTCCTGATATCAGTTACTGAGACAGATGTCGGTTCATTCTTCTTCTTTTTTTTCTTCTTATTTCTCCCATGACCTTGTGACCCCTGAGCCGTATAAAAACTCTCACTTGTGAAAGGAGCCATTATTATAAGCATACGGCATGTACCTTCCCCCTATGCATTTTATCTGTCCTTGGTGCCAGTAGACCCCTCCTCCAGCCTGGAGCCACTCGCATGTAGCACTAGATTGCCTGGCCTATTAGGACAACCATGACACCTGTTATCTACAGGGTCAGCGCTACCTGCTTCTGACATCAGCACAATAAATGGGAACTGACAGCCGTTTAATTCAATGGGCCACGCTTGGTGACTAGTGACGATGGCGGGGGGCATGTTTCCTTTATGTTAGCCATGGTTTATTTGACAAAATCTTGTTTCATGACGAATTCCATTTTTTAGTTTGGGGCATGGTATACTAATGTGTTTATTTTGGTTTACTTTTTCTTCAATAAAAGGATAAGAAAAATGAAACTTGTATCTCTCATATCAATCAAAAAAAACTTTTGTTATTTAATTGAACAACAGTATTTTATTAGTGATTTGCATTCAGGAGAAGATGGTAGCACAAATATGGCCATGTAATGTAACAGCTTTCCTGAAATGCGTATGCTAAATAGTTATGTAAGATCTACAGGATATTGAACAGCCTTAGACCTCCTTCAATATGCTCTGTAATACCTACAGTGAATACACACCATTTCTCCTAATGTTGGCATTTTCTTTACAAGATACTTGTATAAGGGCTGTAGAGCAAGCAATGAAATATGACATTTGTTAATAAGGCAAAGTAAGCTACATTTTAGCTTAACAGCATACAACACAGTAAATGAGTATCTACAGTACATGTTTGTTATTCCGTCTCCCTTTATTAAAGTTCTTTTTACGATGGTGCTCCCACCTAAACACGTACAGATCTGCACGCATTCAAAGGTTGTGACCTATGTATGTCATTTTATTAATCTCATGTTATTTGACGTTGATTCACTGTGGTCTACTATAGTCCTGGTAAATCAATGAAGTGCTAGCAATATATTAGCGCTTGCCATGACCTCTGCAGCGCTCTATTGGAGTTGAATGCGCCGAAGCCTTACCTACCGTCCTGTGACAAATGACTTCGCCACGGTGTACCTAAATCCCAGTCATTAGTCATGTGAGGTATGTCACCAAGAGTAATTATGCCTCAGCCTCGAACACACACATTATATAATGTAACTGCACATTCCCACGCCCTGATTAGACAACGAGGAACGTTCCTGTATGTGTGGCTGTTTACCGACATGAATCTTAATTATGAGGCCTGTTGGAATACCAACTGGAGAAACTGACAGCGTGTATGCATATATAGAACATGCTAGGGTTTGCTTTTGTTCATGCTATATATTATCCATTTGACATAAATAAACATGCATTCAATTCTATAATACTGTATTCATTCTTCATTCTGCGCCAATAAAAACACAATAGTTTGCTCTAGTGGTGCAATGCATTCTATGATTATAGGTTTAGTCCTCGATTTCAATTGCCCTTGTGATTCTAACGTAGTCTGGTATGCTATCTTGATTTTGCAAGCTACACCTCTATGATTAGCTTCAATTTGCCTGGAGAAACTCAAAAAACTTTGAGCCAGGTAGAGAACCGCCAACCAATCAGCGTCGAGATGTAGTTCTGCCATTACATTCGGGCTGGGCTGTTCAGAATATCATCACTACTTGGGTTTTGTTCTGGTCCAATAATCCACTAATGACTGTTTGAAAGTCACTTTCAGACATTTGTTTTTCTGTTTGGCTGAATGGTCCAATCACCTGCTAATGATTTGATTGAGAACTATTGGCCCAGGCTCTGACAAATGCTGTAAGACTGGAGTTTCTGGACTGTTGTTTGTTATGGTGTGCACTTGCATTTGTGCACTCTCACAAGGTGCCTCATTCTGTTTCTTCCTCTAGTAGCTACCAGGTGTGTGTGCACATGAGCATGAGTATACGTGAGTTTATGAGCAGGGGAAGTTCGACATGTATTCTCTATCTATCTGTGTGTGTGTGTGTGTGTGTGTACTCTCAGTATTCAACGCTGTGCGTGTGGCTGAGCTCCAGTGGAGCGCTCATTCTGCTTGACAGACCGGTGAGTGAGGAGGGTCAGTCCCGCCAGGAACTCATTTACACTCTCTCTCTCTCTCTCTCTCTCTCTCTCTCTCTCTCTCTCTCTCTCTCTCTCTCTCTCTCTCTCTCTCTCTCTTTCCCATTAGGAAGATATGATGATACGACAGGACTGATGGGGCGTGTCACAAAGTTAGTCTCACACATAATGTCTCATAGTGTTTTTTTCCCGCCTTTAGAACATTGTTTACATTACTGCTGCAGTTCTGCAGGCGCCTTTTTGTTTGTGTGTTTCAGCCTTAAACAAATAATTGAACAAACATCTGTAACTATCTTATCTCAATATTAAATTCTCATGTTCAGCATAAAATTATGTTTCATTCACAGACTGGACCAGGGTTGGTACTTAAATATACCATTGCCTTCCACTTTTTCTGTCTACAAGATATGTTTCTATGGTAGTATGCATGTTTAAGTTACTCCAAGACAAAAGGGGGACATTCCAAGTCCTAAAATAACCTAAAATTCATGTACATTTTGCAAAGATTATTATTCTTTTTATTATTATTATTATTATTATTATTATTATTATTATTATTATTATTATTATTAAGATATCTTGAATAGTGGTCTCAAACTTTTGGACCCAACTATAAACAGTACATGTAGTATAAACTTTAACCTCAGATTAAATTCTAAAATTGTACTTCACCTTAGAAGTATATGAGAATCAATAGATGGTGTGGAAGAAACATTCTGGTCCAACAATTACTGCAGTTGATGGGTATTTTATAATTTAACCCTCCTGATGGCGCCATCTGATTGTGTATGATTGTTTGGTCCTTTTTATTGTCAGTGCTGTCTGTATCTATTTCTTTATTAATTATTTCTTTAAAGTTTTTTGTTTTTTTTCGGGCCTTTTAACCATTCAGTTATCCTGGGGTTTCAAACTCACACATCTGCCACAAAGAGGTAGTGATGTGGGTCAGTTTGACCTGGAGGACAACAGGAGGGTTCATATTGATGTGAGGAAGCTGGAGAGTTGAGGGTTTAACAAAAGTTTAACTTTAAATAAGATAAATTCTCCCTTTAATTCCAACTAATAGTTTAGTCATTAAAAGCAATCCAGACAAAATCAGTGTTAAACTTTGCTGCTCTTTCCCACCTCGGAACACAGAAATGTTTTCATGTTTAATTCTCAGCCAGCCCTGGCTGTTAACTGCGAACCTGAGACGAATGCATTAGCAGGATTCTGTTATATGCGATGGATTAGAAACTGTAGGGTGTGTGGCAACGGCAGATTTAATAGATTATACTGCTGTATAGCCCTCTTAATAAAAGGATATATGATGCAATGGAAGTGCTGGGTAGAAGTATAAGGCAAAGAAGTTTGTTGAAGCTTGAGTGAGAGCTCGCTGTGCCTCATTACATTACATTTGTGTCCATCGTTTCAACTGCAAGGGTAATGATGGACACAAATGTCGAAACTCCAAGAGCTTAAGCCCCTCTCACATCGGAGTACTGAGTAATTGACGGGTGCTATATCACAATCAAGGATGATACCTTTTAAGATGCATTTAATGATTCGTGTGCGTGATTTTGCTAACACTATAAATATGATAAAGGTCTGCATGCTAACACGTCTACATGCACACACGTGGGTATGTATGTGAGAGTGCTATTTCTGCAACCAGTGTTCTAGTAGAGGAAATGGCAGGTGCTCAACAGGTGTGCTCTCTGATACCAATACCTCTCCATTTGCCTGTCCATCCCACCGTGTTTGCACACACTCATTGTGTTCTTCATAGAGGAACACCTGGGCTCGGCTGCACCTGGGCTTGCTGCCCAGTCCTGTCTGACAGACAGACACGTAAACACACGTACTACACACACGTTGGAACACAGCCAGTTCCAGTTCCCGCCTGAAGCAGGAAGCAGCAGCTGACATCCCATCCCTGTGTTTCCCACTGGCGTCAACACTGAGTGAACCGTCCAGCAACTAAAGCCTGGTCACTTCACAGTGGTTATATAGAAAGAACTCTGTTAGCATACTAATATATCGGCTAATATGTGTTATTAGTTTTACCTTTCTATGGCCTTGTTCCTACTGTACAATGGGTTTTAGCAGAATGCCATTGTTTTGTATGGAAGCACGTGGATTCGAATGAGCTTGCCCGTTTCAAGGCAATGTTATTGGCACTGATATTTACATATAATGCTCGGTAACTGGGCGGGCCTAATGCAGTCAGCTAGTTAACAAGCTTTTTACCCATTTCAAGTCTGTAAACTATAATATTTTATTTAAGCATATGTATATATA
>JAODUG010012199.1:0-24725 GCA_027564795.1 Aphredoderus sayanus | reverse complement strand
GAGTGAGAGAGAGAGGGAGAGAGAGAGAGAGAGAGAGAGAGAGAGACAGAGAGAGAGGGAGGGAGAGAGAGAATTATTGATGTTGAACACAGCTTGCTATTGTTACTCCAGTTAATATAAAAAAGTACCTCGTTGTTAAAAACATATTCCGTCCTTGTTTCCTAGTTCATAGGGAGTCGGCAATAGAAAGACGAATTAAAACAGTAAATGTAATGTATAATATCTATGGTTATGTGTATTATTAAGTATATGCATGTTGTTTGCTGACCCCAGCAAATGTGCAGCATGTGGCTGTGTTTCTCTTCAGCCTGAGGAGATGTCTCATCTGCTACAATGACTTCAAGGCGGAGTCAGCATTTCTAATTCAATACACATTTTGTCAAATTCGGAGAATCTCTCCTTACAGTCTGCTAGCTGTCCATTCTGTGAATGTGCTGGCAAACAATCCGGTGTTGCTACAAAGCCCTGGCTTTGTATATTGGACATCACCGCCACACAACACTATTACAGGCTTGGCAATGCATGTTCAATGTAAAGGGGCGGGACTTAGGTGTATTTGTTTTGATGTCGAGTTGAAACACCAACAACCGTTCTCCATCGTCACTGAGCCTTTAAAAAGCCTGTGTGGGTCGACAGGGGTGTTCTTAGCAATGTAGGTAGAAGTGTGGTAACTGCTGACAGAACTAAGTTTCAAATGTGACAAAACACAACCTTTCATAAAGATGTGATATTTATGCTTTCTGCGCCCGCCAGAGAAGCAAGAAACACAATAGGCCATATAGGGAACAACTGTTATTTTCTCAAGGTTAGTTCTACTGCTGTCTTCCTTGGGTGCCATTTTGTTTTCTCTAATGGCAAATGGATTCCTCTGCCTTATATGTAATTTGCTTTTATACAAAGCCTTTCATTCAAACGTCAAAGTGCACATGTATGTACACCCACACGCGCACGCAAACACACACCTGCCCTCACATCTGCACAGTTGCTGGCTAGATTGATCTGTGCGATCAAACCAGATAGCCGCCAGTGCTGGCCACATCTATTCAGTGAATAAGTGCTAGGACAAGCTGTTCTTTCAGGGCCCGGGCAGGCAACAATAGCCCCCACTAATAGCTCCAGTTTGTCTCAGTTAAGAACAACAGCCTTCCTTCTCGTGTAGACACACACACACACACACACACACAAAGGAATAACAGACTCAAACGGCTTGAATGCTTTTATTTCTCCACAGCCATCATGTTTTTCCAACCTCTTTGTGTCGTCGACGGGAGGGAAACCTGGAAGTCAGTGTCCGCATTGGCTTGCAGGGCCCCCCCACCAGCTTCCGTATTTCACCTCTGCGCTAAACGCTGTTACAGGAATAAGTGTGTGCGTGCCGTTGGAAATGTTACAATTGACAGGTTATGAAATACTAAAAGAGGAACTACCTCTAATGATGTGCACTGTACTGTATTTACGTTTTGAGTCCAGCATTTAATCTAGCATCAATATTATTAATTATATAGCATAGTATCTCTTGGTGAGCAGAGGTTTCCTCAAAGTAGCTCAATAAGCACAAGGACTTTACTCCTGTTTTACACAAGGAAAAATAAGACCATGTCACATGGTATTCCCCTCTCTAAACATTTGTATTCAGTTCCTATTTAAGGTTGGCAGGAGAAGATAACACAAGGAAACTCAGCTGACTTGGTTTGAGCCCTTTTCCCAAGCCTTGCCTGGTCAGCTGGTGTGATGTACCGGTCTAAACAACCATGACCTTGTGTTAGCCTATACAGAAACATCTCTCTGGGCTTGCAGGCCACTCTGAGACTTTGAATGAACCATGACCGTCATGGTTCTCATCCGCTTAATGGTCAATGTGCAACGATGGTAACAAGCCCCTCATCTTAAAAGGTGGAGTCAGCTATCCTGGAGAAAGACTGTTGAGATTTGAACTTGATGAAAGCAAAAACACCCCTCCATTCAATACCATAGGATGCTTTGCCTGTCCCTTCCCCCACAAATTAAGCATGCACTGCCAAGGCTGAGATAGTGTTGTGTGGTGCGGTCTGCACCACTTTGTGTTCCCATTTACAGAACCAGGGCTGTGTACAGTAGAATCAGCTGAATAGTTTCCCAGCACGCACATAGAACACACAACTAGTTGGCTGCGAGGAGATATTCACTGAATTTGACAACAAGTGTATTATCTTACAACCGCTGACTCAACCTTTAAGGGACTCGTGCACCCAACACACACCCACACACTTGTAACGGCTGCCGTGTGGAGACACCAGGTCAGCCAGAGTTTTGTTCCAGCTGAGAACCAATTAAGTACTTGACTCTTGTTTCCGAATTCACACTATTTTCCGCAAGCAGTAACACCTAGCCTCTTAGTGTGTTCGTTAGCTGTATGACACACTGGACATGTTCAATGTTAAAATAAAGAATGACTTAATAATGTTTCTACTTATTTATTTATTTATATGACCGAAAACAAGACGACGACTACACCAATAATATGACCCAATAACGGCCAAATACGCATGCTCGTCCAACCCATCATTTATGTCCCATGTCACTCCATCCCATATTCGTTCGACTGGTGGTTTCAGAAATGACAATGTAGACGAAACATTGAAATCACACAGGTTGTCTCAATATACACATAGTGGTCAGATACTGACCAGGAACCTAGCATGCCCTCAGCTCAAGGGACTGGGAGGTGGACCCCTTGCCTTGAGGACGTACAGAGAGAAGTGTCTCCTGTGGCGTCGTGGGGGTTCAGGGGCTGGGGTGGTGGGGTGGGCTGGCGGGCATTAATTGCAGGCAGGCGGCGGTGAATTGTAATTAAAACAGCGGTGAAGCGTCTCCTCCGTTAAATGCTCTTGTCGGGGACCCCGCCCCGCTCAGCGGTGCCACGGAACACCCCCACCGAGACACTTAACACAAACGTGTGTGTGCACACACACCCAAACACACACACACACACACACACTAAAAACAAACAGAGCGCACACACGCACACACACTAAAAACACATTCAGTCTATTCAAAACCCGTGTGCTAGGGTGCAATAAATCTGCACACAGTATAAACAAGGCACAAAACCCACAATGCATTTCTGTCAACTGATTTTCCATATTATAAACACACAATCACTTTGTCTTCCTGATTGGGTGGACACACACCTGGCCATTAACAGGGCCTACGTCTACAGTGAGGCCATTACACCGCAATACCAAACATGGGTCCGAACATCTTCTGACACCAGATACCAATCGGGTCACGTGTGTGTAAAAGCAACCCGCGGAACAAAGGAAAATATGTCTTGTAATCCTGTTAAAGGATTAGCACTCCAGTATGCACTACGCGCGTGCACGTACACGCACACACGCATGCATACATACACACACACACACACACACACACACAACAACAAAGCTGTTGGTTGTGAGCCTTCTGTTGAGCACAACAACAGAACGCCTAATGTAGCTCAGGACTGCTATACTGCCTGCATTTGATTAAAAACAATAAGGTTTAGTCAGAAGGTCTCACAATAGGATGCACGCACAGACACACACACTACAAATACACAACTCAACGCACACAAAGCACAGAGGGAACAGTTTGGGCCGACATGAGATGACCCCCCCTCCAGTTTTTGCAGCAGGTTATTACTGTATAAGAGATTATAGCATAAAGGTAATATCAATACACATAGAAACATGGCGTCCCTCACACATACACACACATTGAGAACCAAGCACAGCCGAGACAGACAGACAGACAGACGGGCAGCTCCCCCACCAGAAAGTGATTGACAGCCCTGTGACACTCCCCGCTCCCAACATTAAATGGGTACTTTAATGTCCTCCTAGTGAAGTAGTCAGATTGATTGCCGTGACAACCAGGACACAATAAACCGAAAGACAGAGCAGGGGTGGGGGGTGACCAGGGGAGGGTGGGGGGTGACCAGGGGAGGGGGGGGGGGGATCAATTCCTTAATCCCAAAGCCTCTCCAGTGATGTATTAATGATCGCACCGCAAGCCACTCGCTTAGCAAGTACGCATTAGCGTGGTAATCACAGTGCCTGAGGGGGGAAAAACAGGAAAGGAGTGGACGGCTTGCCTGGGCCTCTTTCTACAAGGGTCGTGACTTTGCCAGGGGCGTCTGCTCACAAACGCTCTTGAACAATGACTGAAAACCAACACAACAGCGCAGAGTCTATTCCGGGAGTCAGTGAAGCTATACTCTGAAGACCCGAGGTATTTAATTCAGGGTTAAATCCACTGGCGTTTGCATTAAGCCTACGTCATGTTAACACAATTCTTAGGCCCTTTGCCAGTTTGGACATTGAAATGTTACCAACACAATTTAGTATGTTGCGTGCCTTCTATAAGTCTGCACAGTGCTCACAAGTTATTCTGTAACGAAAAGTACTTTTCCAAACACTGTAATGTGTACATTAGATAATATTAGAACCACAGCAAGCACATCAGTTCACAACCACGACTATAACAACCATGAAGCAGTGAGGGAATATTAAAAACAAATATCTGACATTTGAAATGTCCCAGATTCTTACAATTCTCACAAGACCCGGGGGATGTTCTAGATTCAAGCCGTGTATTCAGGAGACCTGGTTAAGGTGTAATATACGCGTGTAAATCATATTTATATGTATTCATGGCTTTAAGTGGGCAGCTTATAAAAGCAAGCAAGTGCACTAAACAGATCATAAATTATTGACAGGCTATTTAGGCTGGGTATGTGGTCCTAATGGATGAACAATCCTGCTTGCTATTTACGGTTTGCGTTCAATGGACCGGAGTGCGAAAAAAGTTATTCATTGCGTTTGTGTTCATATGGTGTGCAAATAAATGACATTTTAATATTTGCGTATAAAGAAAATGAATACATCTGCATAATACAAAATGAACTTGGAGTGTATCTGCGTGTTTGTGTATCACAAATAGGATGCTAGATAAAATGAGGATACTTTTTGCTTTTTGCTTACCTGATGTCAGCGGTGATGGGAATGGAGCATTGCCATTGGTCAAGAGAGTGTATCCAATGGGTCAAGCAGAGAGCAGAGATGGAAAGCAAATAGAGACAAAAAAACAAAAAATCATTAGCATTGTGATAATATCTGTGTCGGAGCTTCAATATTATTATATATTAATAATTCTAAGTTTAGACTAAAATAGTTTTATGAAGACATTATTCACTGTCTCAACTGAGTCAACTAGTTTTGTGCTGGATACACATTTCTGTAAAGATATACAGTACGCCTATCTTTAAAGATAGGCCACATGTATTTACCACACCTAAACTGTGTATTAAGATTGCATACCACATGGGTATATGCAATTGATATGCAGAATGTTATCTTAACGGAATCATTTATCATCTTTAAGGCCGACAGATTGATCCACTCCTGAAATCTCCTAAGATAGATTTCTCTTAGCACAGTCATCTGTCAGGGAACAGTCATTCAATTATAAAGTGGGAATTCCCATTTGGGCTGTTATTATCCACTTTAGCCATTCAAATTCTAAGTACAGTCATTTTTTATGGTGTCCAAGAATAATATTAATACTTTAGCTAACACTTTAAATGATTCATGTGCCTGTAATGTGTATGCATGTGTACTTAAAACATAAAAACCTTATACTGTAGGCATTGCCATTAATAGTTTTTTCCAGCCATGTGTACAAAAGCTTAAAGTTCTACAACAACATTATTTCTTCAGCAGAGACTCACAGTATCCTGTAGCTCGACACACAACATACAGGACTGAATCATGAATTATAATGTCCATAAGTATGATACATGGCTTTCCTTGGGCATGATATATCAGCCGACCCATTATTCCATTTTGACAGAGCATTCGTTACTTTGACATATGCCTGCCAGTCTAGAAATGTGGGGCAGAGCAAACAAAATTAACTGTCGCACATCCAATATCACTATTGACATTTACACTTTCCCCTCCGATATCAATACTGATAGTCGAGATGATATATTGAATTACCTCAACCAAATTATCCTGATTTATATACAACTCAGGTGCTATTTATTTCCATTTTAACATGAAGCTCTTTAACTTTTGTGCGTTAAAGTCATTAGTGACTAATCAGCGCTTAGCAAAATAGGTGTGACAGGTATCTAAAGCTTAAAAACAGCATGTTGCAGCTTTTCTACATTTATAGCTTGAATGGACTAGAAAAACCCATGCTTTCCACACAAAACTAGCAAATGTTTGGCTTTGATTTATGGCTGTAAATGGCATTGGCATGTACCTGGCATTCTATCTGTGCCAAAGCAGTTGGCAAATTTTTTTATCAAACACCCCACCAGCCATAAAATCATCAGTAGGTTAACAAACAAAAACAAACAAACACTTGGACAAAAACACATGGACAAGGCACAGAAACAATGCTGCCATGTCAACAGAGTTATATGCTCAGTCCAGGGTCATTCGACTTCTAGCACACATTTAGATTAGTTCATTCAGAAAACCAAAATATCCACAGGGCAGACGGCCACAATTTGCACGGGAAAAGTAATCGATTTTGATGCATTAATTATGATCGATGCATTAAGTTATGCATCAGCAGGCTAAGTGCTAACTAGGCTATAGAAGATATAAGGATAAGTCATTAAATGAGCCTTAAAGATAGGCTTACTTTTAGAAATATGCCCAGTTAAGAGACACTGAAAATAAGTTTGAACCTGTCCTCTTGCCATACCAGTGGCTCACACTTCTCTACCCTGCACCCACTTGCACTTGTGATCGCAATTTGTGTTTTGAAACATAAACAGAGAGCTGGGGCTCAGAGAAGGGTGCAACAAAAACCCAAGTAAAACCTTTACAAGACTCCCGAAGGGCTGAAAAATGCATTTCAAAATTATCTTGGTCAGACAGAACTTCTTTGTGTGAAGTTCACAGTCGCGACACATTCTCTGGGACAGGTTCTCTGTCGGGCTATGATGATCCCTGTCTGGTAAACCTGTTTCCGTGCACTCTGACAGGATGAGGCTTGGTATGTAAGCTCCAACTTCAAAGTTGGAGCCGCGTAAAAAGGGTGATAGCTTTGTGTTGAACTAATCTGACCTGTGGGCACTGCTTTAGCCACTAGCTCTAATGCTAATCCCTCCACTGTATCCAGCATCAATTCTCACGCACACAAACACGCACGCACACACACACACACACACACACAGATTCCAGTGTTCATCGGAAAGTTGACAGCACAGTTCTTTGTCTGATTGACAATTCAAGTGTAACCAGAACTTATTTTTCTGTTTCTCTTTCGCCCCTGAAAGAAGTAGACGAGATGTCACCAATAAAATGGATGACAAAAACAGTCTCAGAGCCGTTGCAAGATGATTTTTCACACTTTTCCTTTTAGAGTTCCCCTAAAGCTTAAGCTGGGCAATACAGAGAGTACCACTAAATAGACTTTAACTCATAGTGAAATGGTAAATGGTATACTGTAGGCCCAATGCCCAGTGTGTCAGCTACGTCTAGCATCACAGTTTGTACTAGCAGAAATACAGTGACAAGGTGACTAAAGAGTGCTTAGTGCATGTTTTGTGTTAAGAATTCAAGGGTGTCCATAGTGTGCACCATGTTTAAGAGAATTCAATATGATATTTTAATGGAATTACTTATGTAGCCACTATATGAAATGTTATGCTAAATACACACAACTTTATATTACCATCTTCTGGATGTATATCTGTTGATGTCTGCTGACAATAAACACCATACTGTCCCCCAAACCTGAAATAGTGTTATATTCTGATTAATAGTGGAGTGTGATTTCACCTACGCAAGTGCCCCCCCGCTACGCAGCCAGCATATAGGGGGGCTGCCCATTTGCTAGCACAGTGCCACCCCGCCCCCCATTATAAACAACCGTGTGACATTTTCTTAGCATAGACCTGGCATTTAGATTGATGGATTTATTGACATTTACTCCCTCCCTCCAAACCCCTTCGTTGGTTTGCCGGGGCTCGTCTTCCAGGCCAAAAGGCTGACCTCATTTCAGGCCTTCCACTACAAATAGCTCTATGTACCTTTGATCTGATGGGCTGAGTAATGGAGAGAAAGTGTGTGTGTGTGTGTGTGTATTTATGTGTGTGTGTGTGTGTGTGTGAGTGAGTGCACGTGCGCGTTGGAAAGGAACATTTAACAAGACGCCGCCGAGGGCCAGCCGGGTGCGTCGGCCATCTTGAACATCGGCGAGGCGTCTGATTGGCCCGACTGCGTGGACATCCGGCCCGGCGGGGCTCATGACACCAGACTCAAAATGGCGCCAGCGTTTGTGAGCAGAGCCATAATGGCGGCTGTATCCCAGACGGCAGACCGGCGTGAATAGGAATCAGCGGCGACTCCAATGGTCTCTGAAGAGCAACACACGGACTCCATTAATTAGCTCCCCCGCGCCGTAACTTGGAATCAGGAAAGCAGGGGAGAGATCTGAGAGATTGATCACTCATCGCGGCTGAATTATAACCAACCCACATCTATCACGTGTGTGTGTGTGTGCGTGTGTTTTGTGCTCTTTGCAGTCCTGGTAGGCGTGTTCAAAAGAATTACGCCCTTTAGATCTTAATGAGCGTGCACGCTGGCGTGCCCAGCGAATTGCGTAATGTCGTGCACACAGGCACGTGCACATAAGCCAGGAGAACAGTCATGCACGTCATAAAATAACACACACACACACACACACACTTGAGTCTTCCTTAATAGTGCACTTCTATATAATTATATATAAATATAATATCAAGTCATTATCTGGTAGTCTAGCTAGTTTAGCTATTCATTGATGGAGGAGACAGAATAGGCCTACTGCACATATTGCACAACACTTTGTTGTTATGAGTACATTTCTGATGTCTATGTTTATCTTGTTTACTTGTTAAGCCTTGTAAAAATCCCATTACTGGAAATGTGGAGTACGCCGTTACATTTCAAAAAGTGCTAAAAATGTTAATGTGCCATTTTCAAGGTTTGCCAAAACAATGCTTTTATCTAGCCACGGCGAGGGTGGAGAATCAAAGGGGAAAGATTTCAGACAGAGAGGCAGGGTTAAGTGGCAGGTGGCAGGGTACAAAATAGGCACCGTTGATGTTTGTGCTGTGTTCAATCCACTGCTTTTGTTCTCTCCCAGAACCCCTCTGAGTATTGGTTCTGCGTCCTACAACACAGAATTATGTTGCCATCATAACTTGTGCATTTCCCCTGTTGAGTTTTAATTGGTCCTACAAAATGAGGTCTGCGAAAACAAAACAAAAAAGCACATACCTACAGTAGCCAAGCCTGTGGAATAAGGCATTACATTTTGCATACTTGTAGTAGTTAGGCCTATATACATATTGCAAACTCAGGGTTAATATGTTGCAACGTTTCACTATGTCAATATTATAATACTATTATTCTCCAAAAGTTTTATGGTTTATTTTAGCTTTTAAACCCCAGATGACCAAATATATCAAATAATTATGTTCTTTCCAAACAAAAAATAGCCATAATGTGAGGAATATCTTGTTAAACAAAACATGAGGATAAGATAAGCCACTGTTAGCATATTTTCTCAAACCCAGTGGGAAAGGTACACTGGCTTTATTGCAACGGAGCTTTTCGCATAGCTCAACTTCTAGGTTGGTCAACAATAAATCCCAGTCTATTTCCCATAGACTGGATCCTGGACCCAATATAGCCATGGTGACCTTCACAGAGACCATTATACCTCCTAGCGTACCGTTAACAGTGGAAAGCAACTGATAACTTTGCAAAGCTAGCGGACATTTTGAAGTTGTGAAGGACATTGTCCTGCAGTAATAAAGTGCGATAAGAAATACGAGACGGGGACAACGGAGGGACAATAAAGTGTCCTGATTCATCACTCTGACCGGCGGAGGGGACAAAAGAACAGTAGTAGCAGCAGCAGTAAAAGAATAAACAGAGGTGGAGAAGAGTTAAAAGTGGGGATGAAAAAGAGGGTCGAGGGGAAGTCTGGGAAAGGTGGAGGCCTGGAGGGACCCACAGGAGAAATGAGAAACAGGTCAGTGAGCACTATCTCTCTTCCCTCGCTCTTTGGCACCGCAGGGCAGCCACGCTGTCAAACCTCCCCTCCAAATACATTAACCATCGGAGGCCTCTCCCCTGCCTCCCGCGTCTCCCCTCTCCCACACACCCCCTCTGACATTTCCTCACCCTCTCCCCTCTCCCCCCCACACCCCAAAGTTAAGCTGTTGTCTCTCGTATGCCGGCCTTGGACATGTCAAACCCGCCCGGTATCAAATCAGCTCAGCCACTCGAGCCCACTTCCCGTCACCTAAGTGGTCCGGGCCCAACCACGGCAGACCCTGTGGCAAGGTCAAAGCTGAGCGGCCCCACCACCACAGGGCACGGAGGAATCAAGCACCAGGATGCTTAAAACGTCCTGCTGCTTTTGTTCCAGAGGCTTGCATCTCAGTAGTGCTCCGACCCAGACGGGGGACAAACAGGGGGTTGGCGTGGATACCGGGGATGGGGGGTGTCGCAAAGCAATTTTAGATGCTGTGCAGTTTTTCGAGATGACCTGGGGCCTTTTGCATTTTGTTGACTCGGCGTAAATGTCTCCCCATCTCCATAAGCTCAATCAAACGGGTTCAACAGGTTCATTTTGCCAGACAAGTTCATTCTCCACATTAAACATAATGCATGTTGCGTTTTATCTGATTCCAACATCCAATCGCTACATCCACTAACTCCACCCACTCTGCGCTCTCTCGTCCTGCTTATAAAGGGAGACAGTTAATAACAAATGACCTGTCCCTTGGGATCCCAGTGAACCACCCCCAAAACACTCCCCCTCTCTCTCTCCCCCTCTCTCTCTCCCCCTCTCTCTCAAACCACCGCCACACCTCCACAGCGACACTTGCATACAGCAAATCCACATGACTGCTTTCGCTTCATATTATTCACTGAAATCCACTCAAATGACCTCGCTATAACGTTTAACTCCATGTCAGGAGCACGGCTCCGCTAATGACCGTCACATCTGCCTCGCTAGATAATGAAAGAGCCCAGTGACAACCATCAAACCTTTACAGTTGACCAGTCCCTCAACCCAATCTTCTCGTATTCGCTCAGTCGTCCGCACAGCTCAGTCGTCCCGCCCCAAATGAGTCATCCAAACATCCCATTCACATCTGCTGCTAGCTTGTTGCGCGACTGCGCAACGCCCACGCATACTTTGCACACTTAATTGCACTTCACTGCAGTTCGGGGAGGCCTTGAACAGGTGTTGCGCGCACCTCCTGTCCCGATTCAAATTGACAAGCTCGTCTCTCTGAGGTGTATATGTCAGATACTTTACTGCCTAGGATGTAGCTTAATATTCATTAAAAAGGGAGGGAATATAGATCACACATCTGCAAGCTCAAATTACTACCTGGAGTCTAAGAGGAGAAGTTAAATGAAGCTAAAGCACTGCCAATTTTGACTTGGCTGCGTGTAAAGTGTAGCGAAAAAGGGAATTTGTCGTATTTCTTAGAGATAATTGAACCAGCCAAACCAAAACTGGGTTTGTAACTGGAAAAATCCGGAAAAAAGAAACAAACTTTACTATCCGAAATACTTCCATGCATTCTGTGCCATTTCATTTCATATAACTGTACAGCAGGACACAAGAATTCCTCATCACGTACAGAAGCTTAATTCCCAGAGCAGTGTACCATCTGTGCTGTTGGAGGGCTTACAAACCATCACTTACACTCTTATCTCTGCTTCAGGAGAGTATCCAAGCTCTCTGAGGGGGGACAGGTAGAAGAGGTAATTTTTTCTGCCAAGCGTCGAGCTAGATAGTGTTTATCTTGTCATTGGAGATGGACAGGCTGCTTATTTGGTGTGCTGAGAATGACCAAATGCCCAGCAGATGTTGCTTATTAGGGACTGCTAAACTTTAGAGAAGACTGTGTCCAAAAATAAAATGACCATTAGGGATTATGTTTACAGCAGTACTGACCTTTTGTCTTGTAATCTGACAAGACTGTATAATGTGTCTACAAAGCTGATCCAGTTTCTACCAGTATGTTCTATAGTACAAACTACTAACTCAGTACTGTGACTTGTGCGATTTAAAGAAAAAACATGGCAGTTTTTTGACCTGACACATCATCGTTGCCATTGTTACAGACAGCACACTGCACAAAATTGTGATTCTGGCAATTACCATGCAGTTACTTAGGCCAATATTGACCCGACCGTATGCAGTATTCTTATACATGTAGGAGGGATAGTTTGTGAAGCAAACATGACAGTTTAACAGCATTTTAATGTTTGTCGACATGTCTTCGCTGCAAACGTAACTTGTAACACTGTTTTGCCTAGATGTTTGCTTTCTCTTAGCTAGCTTTATTTTTTTTTATTATTATTTTTTACTTTATGATTATGATTACTGTACTTAAGCAAACAAAACAAAAAACAACCGGCGAAAACCTTTTTTAGGACAGAACAGGATGACAAAAGCACACATGACAGCTGCGGCATAGCTTACCCTATTCTTGCAATTCCTTTTGTATTTGTTTATTTTTTTTTAAAGACACTGGAATTGTGAGTTATTATGGCAGTGTACCTTTGTGGCCATGTATAGCTCTGACATTGGCCACACTTTGATCACAATCTGCTGAAGTGCATCACCAATTTGCTGCAAATCGCCACGGGTACACACCAAGCAATAGAGAGCTGCATTTTCCTCTCCATGGGAGACACAAACAGAGAGCAATTTTGTGGCAATACACAGAAACACGCCACACCTGTCTCCCATCAACGCATGTTAACTACAAGTCGCGAATAGAAGAGAGAAAAAAATAAAAAAATAAAATCTCAAAGGCGAGGACCCTCGAAAATTCAATTCGATTTATTATTCTTTTTTCCTCTTTTTCCATTGATGTTGCTACAGTATAATCTCGGCCGGCCATTTGTGTCAATGACTGGGCCCTGCGAACACAACAATGAACAGCAAGTTATATTGGTCTTCTCACCAATCAGCCAGAGTGTCTGGGGTGGAGGGGGTTGCGAGGTGACCCCTGTATTGCAGAGGCCCGCTGAGTATCGATCGGTGCACTTGATGCTCCAGGTGCCCTTCCCTCGCGTCCAGGCAACCATTTGATTGGCATTTCAGGGAAGAGAAATGAAGCCCTTAGAGAATAAGTGAAAATTGGCCTCTGTATCTCTGCCTTACGGATGGTGTCCTGTTGCTGTGGTATTAAAAGATTAGACTTGTGACTTTCTTTCAATTCCTAATCTTTTTTCCCCCCGTTTGTTTGTTTCGGTCTTTGTTGTGAGCTTGCCAGATAGCGGAAATAATTTGAATCATAAAACTCTGCCAACTCTAGTGTTGGCATTAAAGGTGAAGTAAATATATTTGGAAAGAACAACTAAAACAACAACATCGTGTTACTCCTCCATAGTAACACGATGCCTGCTGAACTCTAGAGGATGGGATTGGTGTAACCTGCACATCTGATATATTACAGTAAACCTTTATATTAACATATCAACAAATCAAATCACAGCAAAACCAAAAAACACAAGTTGCAGTTAACAGGATGACAGTGATTTTAGCACACATCGATGTGTCTTATTTTAAGGACAATCCGACACATTGTCCCACTGTGTATATAGTACCCAAATAATCCATAATTTGATACTTCAAACTGACTTGCTTGGTATGAAAACTGAACACTGTGTGGGCGCGGTTCTGGGGATTTCAGGGTGTTTTTGGGAGTGAGCTCTGGGTGAGTGAGACTACATTTTCCTAAAATAGTTTTCAGGTGGGGGAGGGGTTGATCCTCGTGTTTGAAATTTAAACAGAGTTGTTTCTCTAATGGACACAACTTAATCTCAAATTTCACCTTTAAATGGTGCTGCTGGAGAATGTAAAAGCAAATCTTTTGAGGAACCAATCTAAGAAAGGTTTTCACTGAATAATAAACCATACAATCTACATTCAGTTCAATGAATATTTATTACCACAGTTGAGTCCATGGGGTCTTAACACTTTTGTGGGGCTTTTGTCAGGGGCAATAACAGAACAGGTGTTGTCGTAGGACAATTAATTTAATAGTTGCTGAGCATATTTAATAAAATTATACTCAAAACTTTGCCCTGTGCCACTATACAAGTGAAGACTTACTTAAAAATAATAATTCAGCAATTTAAGTGACTAAACTCAAACCAGAAGTAAATATTAATTCTCATAAATACTTATAGTATGTTACGCCATAATAAAGCAAATAAAATATTGTGGTTATTGGAATACTGTGCGCCATCAGTTCATTTTCCAAACATGCTAATTTGTTCATCTAAGATTAGTTCCTCAATTATAGTTAAATTATATTTGTAAGGGTGTCTGTGTGTGTGTTTATATATTTAAGCTTTTCACATATTGTGCGCTCGTTGATTTAATTGAGCATGTAAGAGCCTTAGAGATTTTGGCTCTACTATGGCTTCTCTGATGTCTACAGACGTGGAGACAAAAGATGCTTTCTTCCAATGCACCGATTCCTTTCTAAGGATATAACCATCCACAGTCACCGCTCCCGCGCTATCGATCACTGAATATTTACTATTGGTAAAACACCGGCCGCAACATGAAGTAATTATACTCTACATTGATCAGAACAGATTGGACAATACCACTGAGTGCGTCTTCATTATGTTTTCATTTCTGCTCTGCGGCCTTCAGTGTTGTGTTGTGTGTGGCATTAGCTTCACAAAGGACGCTTTTACATAAGCAGCAATCGTTCATCCACAGCCATGCATCTGTCATTGCTATCACGGTGTGCTCCAAAGACATTGTGTTCATTCAGGTTCAGAGCCATTTACCTAGCTGTCAGAAACTGCAATGTAAACAACTTACACATTTCACATCAGGACAGGAATAATGTTTTGTTGTGAATGTAGGAGGGTGTACTGATGTTTAGACCACCCAAGTCAGCACCCTTTTCTTGTTGTGAAGCAATTCGTGGGGATGTTGCAGAAGTGTTCATTTAATTGCTTTCCAAGAAATCCCCGGTAACCGCAAACGCAAGAGAGAAGCCCCAATACAAACGGTGCTTTTGTTTAACATTGTAATTTATGATATTGTCACACCGACCACCGTCAGGAGTACCTTAAAAACCTCTCAGCAGTCCCTTGGCTTATCTTCACACTACGTCGCCTCAATTTAGTAATTCTACCTCGGAATCAATGCGCTTAGTTTCCCTCCCCTTGCCTTGGAGCAACTTCCTCTAAAATTCTTCTTCTTTAGTTTGCGAACTGCATCCTACTTAGTTAGTAATTCCCTCTTTGGCTGTCACCGATGTTTTGGATACTTTCACAGCGCTGAGAAGGCTTCAAAAACCCTGGGCTATAGTTAGAGAGAAAACAACATAAGGCTGCCAACTTAAATTGCAGAGAGCAACAACCGTTGTGTGTGTGTAGGTGTGAAGGGGTGTGTGTGTGTGTGCGTGTGTACGTGTGTGTGTGTGCTGATTTGAAGCATTCCACCTACAGTCTGTCAAGTGAAATCTGCAAGCTATTATGACAGAGGGGAAATGGGGTGGGCCAGGAAAGGAACATTCAGGGTGTAAATACGACAGGGACAGTCAGTCGGAAATCTGGATTTCCGCTCTGCGCGGGAGGGAGGCGACATTCCCCGGCTTGTCTTTCCGTGACCGGGAGCTTCCATGACCCCCCTGCTAAAGTTCAACAGTGACTGCTTTTGACCCCCGACAGTTGTTCCGCAAACTCCAGCAACAAACCATTGGATTGCCATGACAACATACCAACCAGCAGTACTTCGGCCGTAAACATGTGACAGCTAAAATAGCGGCTATTCCTTCGTGGGGTTGGAATTGAGCCGCAACGCAGTAAACTGTCTTTACCGACCAAAACATTGAAGAATTCCTCTATTTCCCACTTCTGGAATAGGGTGTTCAATATTCCAGGGGATTCCAGAAGGTTCCACGAGGTTGACGCAGCTAAAGAAAGAGGGGGATTATTGAGTGTGGTCGAGGGAGCCAGCAGGGGAAAGGGATACAGGTGTACGAGTGCATGTGACATCAGGGTCACGGAAAGCCTCTTGACAACGTGATCGATGCGCTGGCCTGGCCTCCTCCAGTGTCGCCCATCCCACCTATTCCTCTTTTGCATCCGATGACACTGTGTGGTTGGGTGGGATTTCAGGGTGTTTTTGGGAGTGAGCTCCCACACACCCATACACACACACACACAAGCTGGTGTGCACAGTGGAGGTTCATCCGGTGAGCTTTCAGCCTTAATCCCCCCCGCACCACACCACATCGTATTGCTGATTTCTCCCGCCATAAGCCCGCCGTGTGGTTGGGATTCCTCCGGCTTCCGCCACACATCTCAGAACTAATCTCAGAACGGAGTGGCAGAGAGCGAGAGCAGGAGAACAGGGAAGGCTTCAAGAGACGGAGAGAGACAAGAATAGAGAAGCCAGTGGGTCTCCAGTTGAATTCAATGAGAGAGACACACAGAGAGAGATACAGACAGGCTGTGAGTCTCGTAATAAAATGAATAAACAATGACAGGAAGGGGTCTACGGGTCTGCTGTGAGAGTGTGCCTGGCTACTGAGAACTCATTAATGCCCCAACAATCTACCCCAACCTGTGGTATCTAGTCTCCCCCACAAGGCTCTATGGTTCGTGTCCAGACCGCAGTCTAAACCTCTAGCCATCCTGATACAGCCTTACTGTGTATCAACATTAGCACCTCATTCTGCAGTCTTCATTCTTGTCTGATGTGTAAAACCTGGTATTACTTCATAAGAGTGCCTTTTGAAAGGCATTTAAAACCTTTGTTTTGCAGTGGAAATCCGCATAGCATTTCAGCAGACTTGAGTGTTTTGTCTCCAAACAACATGAAATCCCTCAGTTGACGAAGACGTTGGGATTGAGAATCGTCGGGAATCCTTCAGCATTTGCTGCGCTGACATTTTGTCGGAACGTCTGGTAAAAGCATCCCACCAATCCCATTGTTGTGACCAGACATTACCTCCTTAAACAGACAACAACCTTCAATGCAAAACAACGTCCATAAAGTGACTCTCCCAGGCTGCACAAAGACAGTGTTCACACAGCGTCAAGTCAGCAGTAAATGTACCATAACCCTTATAGGTTTTCACTTCTGGTTTAGATCTACATGAATACAAATTAGAACCTGTTTATTGAATACTTGGTCTCGTCAGAGCAGTGTACTGTACAGCACAGAGCATGTGGTTATACATTCAGCATACAAAATCTCTCTTCAATATCCGTGAGGAGAATTAATCATGTGTGGAGTAACAAGTACAATCAGATTACACTGCAGTGAATGCAGTATGCAGCTATACTGTAGGTGCAATGAGAAAATGGGGCCTTCTGATAAGCTAATAATTACCAAGGAGTTGTACTAAAGCAAGGGGACACTGCAAAGGCTTCCAGGCGACAATTTCACGGTGTTTTAAAGTGAAGCTGGATAATTACATGGAAATCACATGAAGGAGGACTGAAGGGCAGAAAAAACAGAGAGAGAGAGAAAGATAATCTGGGCTGTATGCGCATCAGGCACGTATTCAGCCATCCTCAGGTTTAATATTAGCAGGCCTGTAAGATCTTCCTAACTCAGAGTAAGTCACACACCTGCACGTCTCTGATCAACGCGTGTCCTGTTGCTTGGCTGATCAAAACAATCCCAGGGACTGCCGTGCAGAACAAACACCTACCTAACGCTGCAATCTGCTGTCAATGGAATGGAGGCCGTCCAATTCGGCGGTTAAAGGGACAATCGTCTATGAATGTGTCAGGAATTGCTTAAGGCCAGCGCTATAAAAATGTTTTATTTTGGTTTGGAGCTCAGAGTGCATGCCCACCCTCCATCTGTGAGGCTGGAACTCCTCTCCACTCTTCCCCACTACAGCTCACATAGCCTGGCGCCGATCTCTACTCATCCACTTCCCCCACTCACATGCACTTCTGAGCACAGTGATCTGTGGTGGACATTATAAGCTCTTGGGGAACTATACACCAATTGTGGGTTTCTCTCAGTTATCAGGATATTACAGTATACTATTATAATATACAATACTCCTAGCTTTAATCCACTAGACTTTATAGAGTTAAATAAGCAGACATTGTCTGGTTACTTTGACATAACTGCTGATTTCATTTGAATAACCTCTGTTTGTCGTAAGAGATGAGTACAAACCAAGCCTTGTACATTTTAAAGTAAAGCAATTACAAGGCCTGTCCACGGACCATTAGCACATGCTAATGCACCAACTAAGTAATCAGACTTTTCTGTGAGTCACTGGACTATAGTTGCCGACTGTAGAAAAGAACCATACTGTTTGTTCAATAACATGTTTACTTGGTACTTTCAGCACAGAACAGGTGCTTTCAGATAGGGCATGTCAACACATGGAAGGAATATATGCCTCTATGTTGTTGTTTTTTTTAACCAATTTAGTCAATTTGTGCTTGAAATGCAAAAGTGTGTTTAAATATGAAAACAGGAGTTGATACCATGGTCATGATCAGTAGGAAGCAAGCAGAGTTAACTAAAACCAGCATTAATATCTGAATCCCCAATCGCAAATGACAAAGGATGACGACAGCCTCGGTTGCTCTTGGTTATCAATAGCTACTGTTACTGTAGAAGTTACACAGGATACATGTCACACATTTAATAGCTTACACACCCAATTTACTTGAATTAGCCTAATGTGTTATAATACAGCCTAATGTGCTATATACTGTGTACTGTACATATGAATGTCTGACATAATAAATATGTTAAGACAAAAACTCCACTCGGACGTAACCCAAAGCCAAATGTAAGCTTTTTCTCTGCTATCTCTAACAGCATAATATAGGACACGATATTATGAATTCCTATGCCATTTCTAGAGAGCGAGTGTATTAAACGTATTGCTCTCATAACTGAATAAGAACTCAGACAGTATATGTTCAGGTCAATTCTCCGCATTAGTATGTCAGTGATACTGCCGCCATTCTCAAATTAAATCATCCTCCTACATCTCCTGCTCTTATTCACTCCCAACCGCCACGCTGCTTTAAACCACAAAACATGTTTGCAACTGGGGTTGTGTCTCGAGAACCATGACACACACCATTACAGCACATTAGGTGAAACCACACGAAGCAAAGCACAACCCCCCAATCTAGTAATATCCAACTGTGTCAAGGTCCAGGATGCATTGCGGACCCATGTTCATTTGTACAATCAATTAAATAAATAAAAAATGTGTTTGATTTGTAAAATAATATTAGCAAGTGTATAAAAATAATACTAATTTGGGGATTCGTTATCCACAGAATTAAAACACATTGCTGCCTAAACAGCAGAATCAGCTCCCGGCAGCTCTTAAAAAAAGCCCTCTAACTAGGCAGTTTTAGAGTTGGTCAAACCCATCAGCTTTTATGCTGTCATAAAGCAAAGGCTGGCCATATCATTTTTATGACATTTCAGGGCATCATGATTTACAATAATTGGAAGTGTGATATGGCTTGTCTGGGGTGCGCCCGCCCAAGATACCCTTCCTTCAGCCTTCCGGGAAGTTCCACGCGGCCCATTCTCTGTGCTGGGAAACAGCGGTCGGTTCCGCACAGCGCCACAACAAATCAAGCGTTTCATCCAAATGAAAACACAGAACAATGAATCTTAATGATGTTATTATTCGGTTACCCCTGTCGTTCTTATGATGTGTGTGGTTCCGTGCAGCAGCTGTTTCTATGGTGACAAACTGAAACCGCCAGTCATTGAAAGAATCCCACCTCTTATGAATATAAATATGCATACTGTAAACATACTCAGTAGTACAGTAGCTCTAACAGGTTAAAAACTAATAATAAAGCAAATGCTGTAGATATTAAATATTGTTTATGTTCCCTTAAAGTTCTTATTTGATTAATAAAAAGGCTTTAAATAAACTATTATTGTTAATGCCTATTTCCAGCTATGTTGTTCCTTTTTGTTTACCTGCATGTATACTGCATACAATGTAAAATTACTGACTTACAGTACAGTCTCCTTCAGTGTGATGAAAATAGCATTGAATTCCCATCCTGTCATGGCTTCAGAGAAGCAACATGTATTAGTCACACACAGATCGTCATTTTGTAGCGGTGACATCACTGCTTGTGATTCTGTGATCCAAGGCTGTAGCCATGGAGTCAACATTGGGGGTGACCAAGTCTGTCGGCATAGCACATTTCTATTGCATTTCTATTGCCAGATTGCCAGATGGATGGTTTCACAAGTCCATCTGGGAAGCTGTCCATAGGAACTGTTTGTTTAGGGCGGTTTCTGTCAAACATCTTGTGACTTGATTGGATAAACCATTTGTCTGTCACCATAACTTCAACCACTCTAAGTATTGAACCATATGATGTATGAAATTAAACTATCGGCGAAACAAGTTGGGAGTAGATCGAAAACATATTTTCCGTCTAAAAAGGCCTTCAATGCCGTTGTTCTATTTTCAATGAACATTTAGTCTTCAGTTGAGATAAAACTGACGATATAGCAGCATCTACGTTTACCTTTGTAGGATCCGCCATTGTTATTTTCAAGACGCTTTCTCTGTCGTCAGACCTAATGACGACGCTGATTTGACAGTTCAGATGCTACTCGGACTACAGTCGCGTTGATCCCTGCCTTTCCAGACTGATTCTCGCAGTGAAAATAAATTAAAGCTCGCGAGGCTAGGGGGGGATGTTTTGAGCACAACACAATATTGGGGGAAGGGGGGGTGCCCCCCCCAATATATATTATGATTAAGGCCTTGCTGGGATGTGTATGGAGGTTAAAACTGTCATGTGCATACAGTCATTTGATCACACACACTCATCGTCCCTACTATGTCTTCCTCACCCAGTCTATGCACATTTGGAAGGTGAAAATACATTTGATGTGGTTGTTAGCCAGCCCAGGGACAGAGCCCTGCTGTTAAACACTGACGGGAGAACAAAAAAAACAACAAATTGTCAATAAGGACATCCAGCATAACGGTTTGTCTTTAATGAACTGCATTCAACTGCATCCAATCATTCATTTTATATATGCGTGTGGAGGCAGCAACAGGAAATGTCTAACACACCTGGCGATGCTGAAGGGGCTCAATAGTGGGAAGGACCTTGTTGCAGGACCATTACATCTCGGGCCCCTCCCCTCCACCAGGTGACGGTCAATGGAAGGGGGGGCTCACCCGATGGGGCCACACTGACCCCATGGAGCGGATGCTCTCCAGACAAGACGAGAGGCTGCAAGGCCCAATTAATTGGTACATGCTGGCGCTGGGGCATGGTGGAGCTGGGGCATGCAGGGATCAATGGAGGCCGATCGCGCTATGACTTTGGGATGGGGGAGGAGGGGGTGGGTCTCATCATCAAACCACCGCCGCCTGGCCCGCCGTTGAGCCAGACACTCTTGACACCAGCGAGAGCACAAAGAGCATAGCCTCCCGGGTAAAATCGATAAACATTACCATGTTATCACTTGTGTTATGACTGCCCTGCTAAAGCGTACTGGAGGCACTGTAGGACAATGCAGGAACAACGGGCAGTGATGGATTATAATAAGGATGCCCAGCTGGTCTGGCCAGTCTAATCGGTTGTAAGGTATATGCTATGTATCAGTTTGTCTAGTCTATTGATGTTATTATTGTGATGCCTTGTGATTTGTAACACAAGAATTGTTTGATAAAAAGCAATTTCCCCCGCGGAGACAAATAAAGTATCTATCGAAAGTCAAAGAAATCGTGCTAATTTTTTAATTACTGGTCATTTATTGTTTTTATTATTGTTTTTAATCTAGATATATTGTCAAACAAAATGTGCATTAGGTTTTCCGATGGGGTATTTCGACGCTCTGACAAAGTTTGCCAACTGAAAAGTAGGAGTAGAGAATCAGCTCTGAGAGAACGCTCTGAATATCTGAGCCTCCTATAGCTGTCATGTTCAATCCCAGCAGAAGTACGCGCAGTTCGTGTGTGTCCTTGAATACACATGCACACGCACACACACACACACACACACAAAGCCTGTTCGGGCTGATTAGGACAAAATGACGTAGCACAGGACAGCTTTGTCAGCACCTGGGATTTCTTGACATCGAGGTACAGGGGACAGCCGGTCGTTTCTCTGGCACCCGTGCCCCCCCCCTGAGGTGCAGCGTTTTCATGAATTATGTAGCAGCAGCCCCCACCCCTCAGGTGGGAGCTGACTGCTCACCCAGTCGGTGCCTGTGTTTACTGTGCGAGCGTGCGCACGTCAAGTGTGTGCGAGGGTGCGCATTTGTGTATTTGAAGGTGAGGTGTGTGTGTGTGTGTGTGTGTGTGTGTGCTTTTGTGACACTGTTGACTTATTCTCCTGCATGTTTACTGTGCAGGAGAAGTAATTAGGCCCGGGTATCATGACCGTATCACAGCGCTATAGACTGCCTATGAGCAATGACCCCAGATCAAGGACAGTGGTTCATTAACAGCATTTCTAAATAACTCCCCTTTATACTCAAGAAAAATAAATCATATATATCTACACAAGGATGTATGCGACGTGAAATGCAGAATAAACAGAACTGTGTACTGTACACTGGTTATTACACAAGGATGAATTACACTTTGTAAAAGCACAAATTAAATAAATCAGGGGTTCCCAGAGTTTTCAGTCCATGACCCCAAAATGACTGTGTCAAAGGCTCACAGCCCCCATTATCTCCGAAGGTCACAACAATAATTGTATAGAGTAGCACAATACATCGGTCAAAGTAGTGTACAGTATAAACTGAAATATGCCATTTAATCATTTTTAAAATATTTGATTACTGGAAATCATCTAGCAACCCCCATGTTGGAAATCATTGAATAACATGGTCCTCTATCGTAAAAGCGACCCTCTATTGTAAAAGCACCATTTCCTGCAGCAAAATATAAAAGCTCTCCTGTCATGCTGGTAGCCAGGTGATAGACTATCCAAATGTGCCCAATTTGGATGCAGATCGGGCCATGGCTCTATAACAGGCCAGACGAACCAGTTCTGAATAAAGTTTCCAGTCCAATGTACAAAGCAAAGCAAATTGATAGCAGGCACAATCAGTGTTGTGGTTTTGGTTCTGTTTTTTGTTCTATTTCCTGCTTTACTGCTGTGTCTGTGAAATCCACTTCCTGTCAATATTTTCCCACTTCTTTTGACTGTTTTGGCTTCTGATTTGGTATTTTTGTTAGTCTTAGTTATTTGTAATTAAAGCAGTTTAGTTGCATGTGTTCTGCCTCTTGCACGTGTCTGCATTTGGGTCCACCAATATTAAAACCCTGACAATAAGAATGATTTCACCCTGCAGGCTATTGCACTAGTAAGGCTAATAACCATACTATGAGGAATTAACATAGCATACCGTATCTCAGTATGTGGAAACCTTTGTGGAAACCTTGGCCAATGTTTTGTCGAACCTATTCTGTCCATCAGCACTACGTCACATAAGCAACTCATGCTGTATATCTGATAGAGTACATACTGTATACCTCTGTAAGCTCGGCAACACTATCAAAAGGTGGGGTAGTAGATTTTCATTGGCTGTTAGCATTGTCACTCAAATCTGTATACGTAATTCCAGCACGATGCTAATGCAGTGCTTTTTTCCTAATTCCAGTGTTCCCACTTATTTTAAGCAGTAGCCGTAGCCTATTTAACAGAAGACCTGCAAACAGCTCTGTTGTTAAGTTTCCAAACAAAGTTTAATGTCCAATTTGGTTAGAGAGCTATGTAGTTGGTCGTCGTGCATGTCAATCAAAATACCTCTCCTGTCAAGTAGGCGGGTCTTGACGCAGTTAGATTGGCTCTGTGTCCCAGACTTCACTGAAGTAAAGGCCGGCTCTGCAAGACTATGTCCATCCAAACCCAAGGTGCCACCATGCTGACAATGTTCCAATTATTTGCTATCACAGGGTGAAACCTGCTAATGTTCAGCAGATAAGTAGCTATGGTTAATTAGAGGTTTATTTGAATGTATTTTTTATTTGTTTGGATAATTGCCTCGAACCAAAACGCGTAATTAAAGGCTGCATGCTGGACGACCATCGATATAAAGACAACATCAGCAGTATACAATAACGGTTACTTCCCCACACTCGCAAACTTGCAGACACACAGTGACGTAGTGGGGTGCCAGCGTGTCTCACACACCTAATCAGACGGATTGCCTCCTTGCGTTAGTGGGTTCCGTGGGAGTTGTGATAAAGATTGGGCTTCTCTCTGCTGCACTGTGAATTGATTCGCTGAGAGGGGGAGCCACCAGAGAGGCTGGTCTTTCAACTCAAATGATCTTTCAAGTATGTGGTTGGGTTCTTACACTACAGTGTGCTTGTTACCACCCCCACCCTCTCCGTATGCTATTTGAAAGAAATCTCCCAGGGACCTAGGAATAGGACCGTCTCTTACAGGGGCTCTCATCCACCGGGAATGGCTTTTCTGACCGTGTTCTTCGCCACTGCCTGCCTACCTACAGTGAGGGCCCTTTGAGTTCTCGAGTCTAGTCATTTATTCCGTGTTCTTGCTCGTGTACTGCCCCATCAATTCCCCCTGCACTGCCCCCCCCCCCCACACACACACACATGCTATCATGAAAGGTTAGCAGAGGGATCACACAAGCAATATATCTAAGGCAATGTTCCAGTA
>JAODUG010012190.1:0-24729 GCA_027564795.1 Aphredoderus sayanus | reverse complement strand
GAGTTACCCCTACATTGCGCTAGTAATTTTTCTCTGGTACACACACACACACACACACACACACACACACACACACACACACGCATCCTAAGCACTGAGGCAATGCAACACTTTTCAAGCTTGCATCAGAAAGGTACACAGGTGAAAGCCAACAGCAGTTTCCAATAAAGCTATAGGTTACAAGACTGGACAAGTTGTATAAGCATCAATAAAGCCACAAGGATAATTCAGTAACATTTCTGATTAGCTGTGTTACTGAAAAATCCATGAAATAGAAAAATACAAATTGCAAAGGTTTATTAAGCATTTACAGTATACAAATGTGTTTTAAATGCATAATCCCAAACAGAAAATTATAGATACAATTATGGGATAAAAAAGTGAAGTAGCACCAGTTTAAGTTAAAAGGTTGTGACAAAACATGTTTGTGAAATCTTATCTTATAAGGCTTATTTCCCATTAGAAGCTAGTGACAAACCATTTCAACTGATGGTTAAGAATTTGTGTATATATATTCACCCAGTACAGTATTCATCTGCTTCTAAAAAGCAAAAAAGGTGAGAGTGCATAGCACCCTGTCCCCCTACCATGTTTGAAATAAATTATTAAAGTAATAGTACCACCATATATACTGGATTCCAGTGGTCTGTATTATCACACCATTTTGCCAAGAAATAGTGGCCAGGGTTTGTAGACTAAATCCCAATAAGTGCTGACAAAGAGAAGCAACTTTTACAGTTTCACTGTAATAACTGTAGGCAATGCTTATTTAAGCAAAGTAGTACGTTAAAAAGTTTTTATTGCCTCAATTTCAAAATGATTCAAAACATAAAAAAGTCTTGTTTGTATATTTTGAGATTCACATTGAAATTTGAAGTCTGTGAAAGCAATACAATTTTAATTCTGCATCACTGTTATCATGTCCTTTCTCACAGCCCAACAGCATGTAAAATATCACATGCCACAGTCTACATACCAATATGATAAAATGATGACTAACCCATCTAAAGTTTGGTAAAACATTCATTGTGTTTACATGGATAGTTATGATCGGGTTTTAAATTATCCTGTTTGTGTTAGAGCAACACCATATCCCAATTTCAGAAACCGGTATAAAGCCTTTTCCGGTTTTGAGAAATAAGCAAAACAACACACACTTGTTGTTACAGTCTTTCTCTGACTTCTTTTTACAGCCTGTTGTTTAGAGGACCACATGTGGCAAACAATTGAGAAAACTATTAAATTGCCTATACACAAAAACAATTTACATAAAACAATGGGCTACACCAATAGCCAAGTGTCACATATAACCCTTTAAACAGGATTGGAGATGTTCAAGCAAAGCATTTGTTAAATGTATTTCCTCTGCTTTAATTTGATACAATACATTTAGCTGCCACCTGGCACACATCCTGCATCTCTCCTTTACTTTAACAGGTGGTGACACCCAGCAGTGGGGACTGGGGAGCAGCTGGAGGGTTACAGTCTATGCAATAGGGTTAGTGAGTGAGGCATAAGGGATATACAATATAGGGTACATTCTGGGGTAGGGGCTAAGCCCAGGAAATGGGTAGGCAGGTCTGTCAGACAAAGAGGGGACAATATTGGGTCCTTCATTGAGGAAACAAGACTTTAAGAATGTACTCCCTAAAATCCCAAAAGGGTTAGGCACAGATTGGCGTTTAACATAAACCCCACAGCCACCCCTCCACCCCCCTTACAATGACATCCACTTGGTCCTTAGCCTTTCCTCAGAGAAAATAAAAATAAAAAAGGATCAGGAAGAGGGAACTGGGCCTGGGGCCATGGTAAGGCCCATGGTGTACTGCCTGCAATTAGCCAATAATGAGCAGGCAGAAGGAGCAACAGGGAACCAACTTGTTTAAGCAGAGCAGATATTGGATGGGGTGTAGCCTAGCAGGAACTCTCCAACTCCCACAAAGTAGACAACCTGGACGATGCCGAAGAGCGGGGCTATAACCAGGGCCCTGCAGGTGGCCCCCTTTAGGAAGGCCCCTGGGCCCTCCTTCCTCAGGATTTTGCTGCAAGGGGATGAAGAAGGTACACATGAGCAGCTCCTTGCTTGGACGTCTACAGGTGTGTTAGGCCAGGGGGCTTACAGCAGCAAGACTTACCTGATGCAGTCCACCACACCGTTGTATGTCTCCTCATTGGCCCCCTTTTTCAGGGACTGTAGCCTTGTCTTGACAACTGCATTAAAACAGGATCAGTAAAAAATACAGAAATAAACAGTCCTGGGGATCACACACCTGATTCAAAAGAATGGCTTGTTATCAGGCTTCTGCAGAGGTTGATAACAACCCATTCATTAGAATCAGGTGTGTTGGACCAGGGAGACGTCTAAAACCTGCAGGGCAGTCTTGTGTCTATAAGGGCACTATATCCCCAGGACCATGGTGGGGGACCACTGCTCTGTATTAAACTATGGACCACTGGTCCGCAGAGCTCGTCTAACTTACCATCGCATGGGTTGACGGCCACAGCAGCAGTAGATCCAGCCAGGCAGCCTGCCATGAAGGACCAATAGAAGGGCACGGCAGGGTCCTCGGGCGAGTGACGGCCCAGCTGGTGTAAGTGGGCAAACAGAGGGAAGTACACAACCGAGAAGGGGATGTCCCTGGAAAGACAACAGGCGAGGGTGTTGGGTAAACCAAAGCAGGGCAGCAGTGAAGTCAGAGCCCAACCGTCACACTTTATGCTACCTTCACCCGCTGGTCGGAAGTTCTTACATCGCAAGTCGGGATTATCAGTATGTCATGTTCGAGTGCTTTGTTGTCACAGCTAAATTAAATGAAAGCTCAGTGTTCATTCTCTATAATGAACATCATGGAATGTATTATTATGATTTATTTTGCAATTCCCATGCATGTTCCAGATCTGTGTTTGGTACCTGAAAGTATATAAACATAATAAGCTGACACATAAAGCTTTATTGTGTCATAAATTCAAAAACCCATACTCCTTTATATGTGTGCTGTACTTAATGTTGCATGGCTAGATCATGGATCAAAATCATCTCTTCCCCATCATGTTGAATGGTTGAAAGTCACCCCAACTCGGGATTTCAGATATATTTTAGGAATTTCCCCGCTCAAAATTACGAGAGAGGTCGTTAGGTGCCATTTCCAAGTGGGAAACCATAATTCCAATAAGATGTGAAGACAGCATCAGTTTACTAATGCATAGCTTCCAAGTCCAAGGGGTGAAGGATCTAAGTATATGACAGTAAAGCCCCTCTAACCTCATCAAAGTGGCACCCAGTCCCCGGTACAGTCCCGTCACTCCCTTGGTCTTCAGAAGCTCTCGGGTGATCTGAGTGGCTGAAACCCTGATAACCTGAGGGACAGGATTAGCATTGTAGGAGCGCCTAATGACAGCACTGGGTCCCAACTGTATTGCAGGCACCATACTGGGAATCAACCTCTGCTGGGCCACTAGAAAAACAAGGACGACATAAGACATAATACAACTGGTTACATTATTTGTTACCAGTATTTGAGTGGCCAACACTGTCTGTGGATCCAAAATGTCTACGGTGCCTTACCTAATCTTCCTGCATCCTGCAACTGTATCTTAAGCATCTCCATCGGGGTGGTGATGATGACCTGGCACATTCCAGCACCACAGCCAGCCAACATCTCCTTGAACACAGTCAGCCTGCCACTGAACACACGCAGAGTGTTACAAGGAAGGCCACAAGCAACATTTTGTAGTACGAGTACGATTGTACACATGGTATTTACCCGTCTTTGCTCAACTGGTGGCGGAAAAAGTCATTAGCAGCTAGTTTGATGGCCTTCTCTGGTGTTACTAGGGTAAGGTTTACTGCAGCCCCTACAAGCACAGCAGCAAAACACATTTGTCTGTCATGACATTCTCAACCAAAAAGGTGCAGGAAATACTTACAGATTAAAGAAAAGAGAAATACGCATAATATTGTTTTTAAATAGTTTTTAACTCTCTTTAAACACACACGTTAATGTCTTTGGGCTGGAGTGGCCATTGAAATCCGACAATCAACTCAACCCACATGGTAAGTAAGTTATGCAGCCTTCCAAATCCCAAAAGTGTCCAATCTATTCCAACATAGACATGCAGCATTGTTGTGATAACATGTACTGCTCTTCTGAGCCATACGCTGCCAACCTACAATGAGATGAAATTGCCTGATATAAATAGTTGGGAACAACGAGCCAACTTGTTAGACAACCTTGGTAACAGTAACCAACTATAATGGAAATGTAATATAATTTTCCTAGTAACACAGGCAAATCAGAAGTATAATTAGATTCAAACAATATTCCACATATAATCACACCCAGTTCCAAATTATGGTATATATATATATATATATATTTTTTTGTATATATATATATATATATATATATATATATGGTCTTACCTCTGTACATGCCAAAGTAACCTTCAGATCTAACAGTCTTAATAAGGCAGTCCATCCTGAGGAAGGCAAATTAAATTGATTATTCTAAGTATTTGAATAGCATGGAGTTAAATACATACTCTCCACACAACTGTGATTGTAGAGGATGCAACATAATATATTAATTTTACCAGGAGGACATGTACAATTATGATATACATAAGAATTCTTTCCATTTAAAGCATCATGATTGTAGGTGTACTACCTAGTGCCAGATACTACCTGTTAGCTGCCATTAATTGGGCTGTGAATCTAATTAGAAATCTGGCAGATATCATTGTTATTAATTTAAGACCAGTTCCTGAAGTTAACTCCTCAATGTTGACACTTTAAATCAGAAACCATTCCATCATTCTGCCTGCTGTATTCATTGTTATTATTACATTCATTAATAATAATAACACATTTAATATATATAGCACTAAAAGACACTTTACATGGTTAAATAAAGCTCATAGCCGTGTCAATATAAAAACACAATAACAGCTTATATTAACATTTTTAAAATACGAAAAGTAAAATTACAAAATGTGGAAAATAAAAGCATATAACACTGAAGAAGGAACCTGACATGCTTAGTTCAAACTAATCCAGGTTAAAAGCTTCTTTAAACAAATGGGTTTTTAGTCTAGTTTTGGATGTGTCCAATGATGTGGAATGGCACATCATTGGACACATCAATAGATCTGAGGTTGGCATCAGTAGATCTGAGGTTGCGAGTGGTTGTATGACGGTGTAGGAGGTCACTGAGGTATGAGGGGGCAAGGTTATTTAAAGCTTTGTATGTGATGAGCAAGATTTTAAACTGTATTCTTGGTTGAATAGGGAGCCAATGGAGGTTTTGGAGTACTGGAGTGATGTGGTCTCTGGTGCTGGAGTGAGTGAGCAGACGCGCGGCTGAGTTTTGGATGTATTGAAGTTTTTTGAGGAATTTGTAGGATGTGCCGTAGAGAATGCTGTTGCAGTAGTCCAGTCATGAAGTGATAAATGCATGAATGAGTGTTTCAGCTGCTGAAAATGAGAGGTTGGGACGAATATGAGCAATGTTTTTTAAATGGAAGAATGCAGATTTTGTAATATGTTTGATGTGTTGTTGAAAGGAGAGAGTTTGGACAAAAATAATGCCACGGTTTCGGGTTTTCATTGATGCTGGGACAATGAAGCCATCAATGCAGAGGGAGATGTTTTGGCAGGATTTGATTAGGGATTTTGGACCGATTATAAGGATTTCAGATTCATAACTGTTAAGGGAACATTTCATTGCATCCAGAATTGTATTTCCGTGAGGCAGTTAGTGATGGTAGCATAAGTGGCAGTATTGATGGATTTTGTAGAGATGTAAAGTTGGGTGTCATCGGCATAGCAGCAAAATTGAAGTCCATGATGGCGAATAATGTGACCAAGTGGAAGCATGTACAGAATGAATAGCAGGGGACCAAGCACCGAACATTGGGGAACTCCCAAGGTTAGATAGTGTTAGATGAGGGGATAGTGTTAGATGTGGATGTGTTGATGCTAATGAACTGTTGGCGGTCAGAGAGGTATGATTTGAACCAGGAGAGGGTAGTGCCAGTGATGCTGAGGGAGGATTCTAGGTGGGAAAGAAGAGTGGAATGATTGATTGTGTCAAAGGCAGCACTGAGGTCAAGTAAAATCAGGATATTAATGGAGTGGGTGTCAGTTGAGAGGAGGAGGTCATTTGTGACTTTGATCAGGGCTGTTTCCGTGCTGTGTTGGGATCTAAAACCAGATTGAAATAGTTTGTAGAGTTGATTGGAGTCCAGATGGGTTTTGAGTTGGTAGGCGACAGTTCGTTCCAGTATTTTAGATATGAATGGAAGATTTGAGATGGGCCTGTAATTGTTGGGAAGGTCGGGGTCTAGGCCTAGTTTGTTGAGGATGGGTGTAACTGCAACTAGTTTAAGGGAAGCTGGCACAAAGCCGGAAGACAGGGGGGAGTTTATAACAGAGAGGATGAGTGTACTGATAGCAGGAAGGAGGCTTTAACTAATGTGGTGGGTAATGGATCAAGTGAGCAGGTGACAGTTTTCATGCCAGTCAGTGTTTTGGTAAGATCAGAGGAGGAGATGAGGGAGAACTGGGCGAAAGTCCGGTCTGTTAAGGGGGCAGAGAAAGATTCATGTATTGGAAGGGCGGTGCTTGAGGTGGCTAGATGGTTGTAGATGGTTTTGATTTTTTCTTGAAAAAATGCCAGGAAGGTGTTGCATTTGTCAGATGTGAAGAAGTTGGAGGAGTTATCAAAGGATTTCAGCTTGTTTATTGTGGAGAAAAGGATTTTAGGATTTGTAGAACCAGAGTTTATGAGGCTGGAGTAGTAAATGGAGTGTGCAGTGTTTAGAGCAGCTTTGTATTGCTGAACGTAGTCTTTGTGAGCAAGGCAGTGACCTGTATGGCCGATTTTCTTGGAGAGACGTTCAAGTTGATGTTTATTCATCTGTCGGAGTTCGGGAGTGTACCAGGGAGCAGTGTGAGTAAAAGAGACTTTTCTAGATTTGGGAGGGGCAATCTAATCTAGGCAAAAGGATAGTGTGTTATTATACACTCTTAGGAAAAATGGTACAAACGTGTCACTAGGGTGGTACCCTAAAGGTACAAACAGAAAAAGGTACAAAAGCTATGGGTTTGTACCATTATAATACAAAAATGTACCCTCAAAGGTACAATCATGTTCCTATGGGGTACTAATATGTACTAATATGTACTATAAGTACAAACCCACAGCTTTTGTACCTTTGTTTTTTGTACCTTTAGGGTATCACCCCAGTGACACATTTGTACCTTAACAGTACCTTTTTTTGAGAGTGTAGAGGTTAATAATGTCAGAGGGGGAGGGGCTCAGGGGGTAGGGGGTAGGGGTTATTAACATAAAACACTTCTCTATAGGCCATGGAATGTAACAGATTATCATTATTTCTTACATGTTTCTGTAGAGCTGCTGCCCGTTGCGTTGGTTCTGCAGACGGGTCTTGGCCAGGTCAATTGGAAACACACAGGTGACTCCCACCAAGCCTGCTATCCCTCCATTGACCAGTTTAGCTGGGAGACTGTAAAGGTCAGTGAAAAGGTTATGCAACAGACGTATCCTACTACCAAGCAGATGAAGCAGACCAATGCTTGCACAATTCAGGGAATAGGATCACCAAGACTAAGGCTACTTTATTCCTGTTTTGCTCTATAGAGAGAAAGCATACATCCTGCAGTTATGGATAATAAAGATACATAAAAGAGCAGTTCATACCTGATCTGTTGTTGCTGGGCCATTATTCTTGATATTAGTGAGTACTTTGTAAGGATAATAGAGTCCACTGCTGGGGGAAAGCAGGCTGAGAGTCCCTGGGAGACACTAAGCAAGGCAAGAGGGGAGAGCAGTATGGGGGTTATATATAGGAGAGCCCAGCCCAGCAGTTTCAAGGCACTTCCCACCTAGTAGGTGGGGTTAGTAATCCAAAATGTCTTCTTTGAATGCAATTTACAGTTAATCAAAACTGAACTAGAAGTAAAGCATGCTCATATTTTGTCTGTTTTAGACGAGCAGGCAATATATTTCAATTGTTTTATACAGTAAATATATATATATATATATGCCATTGCTGTGCATATTTTATTTACATTTCGAGGGATATTATAGCATACGTTTTACTACTACTTACTACTACCCACCTTGAAAGAGTCCCATTTTTAGTAATTTAGTAAAAGAGATCGAGTCCACTGAAGATAGCAATAATCCGTGTAGGCTAAGGTGCATGGACATGTACAAAGAAACAAATCCTCTTTGCAATCATTTAATATATATACAGTTATGATTGCAATAGGCCTTCAATTTGAAAACACAGCTAGGATGGGTTAGTTAACATTATTAAATGACTTAATATAATATAATTAGGATTTCATTTAATATTTGTAAAATTAACGAATAGTGTACTATCAATACACTGTGTTCTAACGACCACATATCTAGTCTGTAGAACAGCGCACTATACACAATCCTTATTTTGGAATATCTAGTCAAACCTGTTCGGACCTCCGGGTGGCGATAAAGTACGGTGTGTTACTTGCCAACCGGCGTAACGTTTCAAAGAAGAAGATCCCATGTCGTGGGTTTCCGAGGTGCTCCTTGAATAAGCACGTGAACAAAACAAAGTTGACATTGCATGGCACTGTGATCGTTGTAGGGATCACTCTTTGGAGTATATTCATATATCCATGTATATGTTGTAAGTAAAAATGTATATTTTGTTGAATTTTCTGATGACTGGTTTACAGATATGGGTTAAAAGTTGTAGATAAACTAATAGTAGTTTGCAATCGCATTACATCACTTGTACTGTTCAACTCTGATATTCTAGCATTACTGTTACAGTAACATGGACCTGTGGATTTAGGATTTTAGAGCATATATATATATAATTTTGATTCTTGATTCCTGCCGAATATGGACCCATGGACGTATGATTGTAGAGAATGTAATGAATATATTGTGATTGTAATATTATCTATTATGTGTACACGCAAATCTTATAGTGGCTTAGATTTTTGTTTTCTTTTATAGTACAATGGCGTCTTCCTGTATCCACCTGTGTCTGAGAAGTGTAAGTCATCTTCACTCAAGAACCACAGGTATCGCCTTGAAATGCTCCAGTCAAGCCCACCATTGCTCTTCATTCTGCAGAATATCTAGCAAAAGCGCTGCTGGGCCTTCTTTAGTTCCAAGAAACCTTTCCACGCTCAATACAAGTCAGAGGGTGAAACAAGGGATATGTTATTATAGTGACTTTAATACTAAACCTCTGACAGCTGAAGCTTTGAAACACAGGGGAACCTATGCTATATCTGGAAGCGACGATACTATAGTACCATACAATAAATCTCCTATCGAAGATGTCTATCCAACTACTGAATGTGAAATTATGGGTATGTATACCTACCTGTGCTGTTGACCTATAGGAACATGTATTTTATATCCTAGTTTTTATTCTATGCCTAACACAGATATACTTATGCAGCTTGTTCAATTCATTTTGACCAGATATTGATGCATTGGAAGAAATCGGTGAAGAGGCTATAGGTCTTTCTGTTCCGCCGCCCCTGCCTCCTGCTTCAAACACTCTCAGAGACTATGTTGACAAGTCTGACACACTAAGAAAGCTGGTACATCTAGGTAGCCTACTTCCAATTTATGCTAGACCATTACTTGTTGTCTGTAGTGCTGGAAATCATTCAGAAACAGCAAAAGTAGCCTAAATCAAATAACAGTATATATGTATAATATATATAGCATAGGTATGAACTCGAAGTTAGGTCTAAATAATATCTTAAACCCTTTTGCTACCTAAGTTTTAGGTGCTAATTCAGTATCGCCTTCTGTCATTTGTAGGTGTAAAACTCTGGAAGTTGGAGAAAAGACCTAATGTGGGTTCCATGCTACTCAAGCTAGACTTCAACACAGATGTGGTCCCAAGGCTGCTCTTTCTCAAACAGATTGGAGTAGAGGACTCTTGTCTCGGTTATATTCTCTCCCACAACCCCTTCATTCTCACTGAGAGTGTGGAGAACCTACAAACCAGGTGTGATTATCAACCATGCACTAAATATTCATGCAGGGAAATTTGCAGGGAATAGCTAGTTTGTTTGAACTTTTGTAGTATTATGTTGTTTTTTTGTTGTTTTTTTTTCATTGTATGTATTGTTGTTTTTAGTTATTTTTGTATCATGTTTCCATAAAAATTAGCTCTCAACACAATATTGTTAGTTTGACAAATTAGCTAGTTTGGTGTCTGAACCTTTTATAGGATGGTGGTTTTTTGTGTAATGTTAATTCAGCACAACATTGCACTGGGAATAAGACTTAGCTTTCTATCAGCTCACAGTTAATGTAATTTTAATGTTATATACATATCTAATAATAATAATAATGTGTGTATAATGTATGTTTTGAAGGGTAAATTATTTAAAGTCAAAGAGTTTTAGCCATGATACTGTGGCCTCGATGGTATCCAGAGCTCCATATCTGCTGAACTTCAGCGTAAAGAGGCTGGACAACAGACTGGGATTTTATCAACAGCAGCTACAACTCAGTTCTTCAAAAGTAACCTTTGCTTATACACAGCAGCAATGCATCATATGACCAAAAGAAGAATGTATTATAACATTTACAAAATGTTTGTTTTTAGACACGGGATGTTGTAGCCCGCCTGCCCCGATTACTGTGTGGCAGCTTGGAACCAGTTAAGGAGACTCTGAAGGTATTGAAATAATGAATCTACCGTAGTTGAAACAGTATCTTTGAGGTTAAAATCTGTATATATGAGCTTTCTATGTTTTCTTAGGTGTGTAAAATAGAGCTTGGCTTTAAAGAGAGTGAGATTCAGCATATTGTCGTCACAATCCCCAAAGTGCTCACTATGAATAAGAGGAAGCTCACCCAAATATTTGATTATCTCCACAATACAATGAAGGTGCCACACTACCTCATTGTCAAGTTCCCACAGGTACACAGCATTATTTAATTAAGTATGTTTTGGAAAGAGTGTGTTTCCTGTGGGGGGGATTTGATGTAGTTTATTCTTATTTTTTATCTCTATTGTGTATGGATGTCATCTCTCTAGGTCCTCAATTCCAAGTACCTGCGTCTCAGAGAGCGTCATCTGTTCCTCCATTTTCTGGGAAAGGCTCAGTATGATCCAAACCAGCCAAACTACATCGCTCTGGACCGCCTGGTTTGTCTGCCCAACGACAGCTTTTGCGCTGAGGTGGCTTTAGCCACTCTTGAAGATTTTGATTTGTTCCTCAAGAAAATGTAGTTGGGCAAAATTGTGGTCAGCAGGCAATGCATAAAATAAGTTTTTAAATATGTAGAATATTCGTATGGACAATTCATTGCCAAAATAATGTTCCACCTTAATCTGATTACTTAAACTGTATATGATCCAGTCTGGTGAAAAGGTAAGCTTTATTATGTATGCATATGTACTGTGTGTTATGGCATCAAATATATTTGTATAAAATATCATGTGTATTTGATTATTTTCTGGCATCGTGCCAACTTCAGAGTTAAAAGGGAATGTTTGTTTTAGGTTACTACTGTCTTGTGAAAGGCAGTTATGTGTACATCCCCCTGTTATAATTGGAGTGAAATATTATTTGCTGCATTAGAACAGAGGATGAGGATAGAGTTTTTGGAAAGTACTTAAACAAAATATAAAAACTATCCTTAACCTAATTATTGTATTGATCATTACTGATTATATGAAAATAGCATAATGTACACATGTGAACGTTTTCTGTCTGACATACTCTATATTGTACTCTTGAGACCTAATATGTGTGGAAGGCCTCAAACAGAAATAATATAATTCAATATTCAAACATATTTTCCTTTGTGAGTTTAATCTAAAAGCGACTGTACATTGCAATATTTCAAGTCCCCTCCCTTGCTATCTTAGACACACCTGACTAGTAATCTAATTTAGCCATGCAAATTAATCTTCACCCACATAAACACCAGTACATTTATGTTGTGATTTACAATATCCCCAATATTGCAGTCAAATAACATACACTAGGCTAAAGTGAGAACTGGGAACATGGAGACACTGGCTAAACATTAGACAGCAGCCATTCCCGTCATCAGGTTTCCAGGCGAGGCTTCCGGCCCACAGTCAGGGACCTGCTGGCTCTCTGGCAGCGGTGCGACGAGCTGCGGCTGGTGCGCACACAGTGGTGCGTGCGCTTGTCACAGCGTCTGCAGTGGCAGTGGTGGGACTCGGGGTAGTACAGCAGAGGGTTGACGTTCAGCGGGCAGCCCGGCACCAGGGCAGGATGGTACACCAGGGAACGCGGCATGCAGCTGCGTTGGATCAGGTAATTCTTACCCACTCGCCCCTTCACATTGGTGTCCTGGTGCAGCAGGATCAAAGGAATGGCATTGATACATGTCACACATTTGCTGTTAAGGTTTGTGTTTACCTTGGCTGCGTTAGTCAAGTACATTTGACACAATAATGCACTAATGGCTTCTTTTTTTTGTTAGTAGACCTTTACCATACACTAACATTCATTTAAATTAAGTCCAATAGGCAATCCAGCCTAAAGATAAGCAATACATTCAATTGCATTCCTTACAGTAATTGAACAATTGCAATGAATGTGCAAGATGGTGTTAAATGTAACCCCATTCTGTCTGTATAAAACCTCCCTCAACAGACACATTCAATAATTGTCTGAAGATTAGAGATCAGGACAATGTTTGTGGTGAATGCACGTTTGTGTGTGTGTGTGTGTGAGATGGTCACCTGTGTATGACAGTAGCCACTGCAGATAGTAGTGTTCACAGTGGCACACTGGGCACAGTCCTGCTTCTCAATCCATAGGGTATAGTTCTCCAGCATGCAGTCACACATGGTTCCTCCCATTAGGGCACACAGTAGCATGCATGTCAACACCGTCAGGGACATTCTCAAAGCACTACACACACGCACACACGCATTCATATACAGTCTCAACAGATATGGCCACAACACAGCGCTGTTGCCGATAGACAGTCTGTGGAAAAAAGAGATGTTAGGGAAGAACTACAGCAACAACATCCACAGCATAGCTTTCATATGAACCTTGAATTGGATAGTGTTACCACACCTTGGATCTCCTGAGCTTCCAAAAATGGAGTTGCTAAAGGGCTGGATTCCAGTGTCTAAAAGAGTCAGTTCAATGCAATAAAAAGGTGCTCTATCTTTTGAATGAAGACATCTCCTGTGTGACTGGGATCTCCTCTACTTTCTCTCTGACTGAGTCTCTGCCAACTTGAATCTGTTCCTGCCCTTCTCTGAATTTCTGAAGATGCTGTCCGAAGTGGCATCTTCTTTTAAGGAAGACATAATCCACCCTGATCCTCTGGTACTCATATCTACTGTAGCAATCAAAAACAAAAAAAAACACACATGGAAGCTGTCCACAACATGTGTCAATTATCAAATGGGGCCGGAAACACACACGCATATGAGCACTTAAAAAGAAAGGTTGTGTGCGTGTGTGTGTATGTGTGTGTTTGTTTATGGGTGTTCATCCAGTATATGGTTGTTTCTTGTGTGTATTGTAGAATTGGTGTGTTCAAATGCAGCAGGGTTGTAAGTTGTGGGTGGTCACATCGGTGTTATAACAATGTGAGGATGAGGTGCAAACAATCACGAAAGCAAGCCACTAGTAGTGGGAAGAGTGCAAGCTCCACAAATTATACAACAGCTGATCTGACCCTTACCTACAGTATTGGTCAGAGCTGATCCAGCTGGTTGATTACACATTTTAGGTCATGGGAAGTCTGCCTCACTTATGCGCATGAAGTTTGATTCTGTACAGCATATTTTGAAATAGTTTGGAAAATATAGATATGTTAAATTTGTACATATTACAATAATATTGTATACACTGAGCAACTATTTTGTCAAAACACACAAACACACACACACACACCTATATACAGTGTATATATATTTGTGTGTGTGTGTATGTTCAGTTTGTAATTTAAAATGTAATAATAACATTTAAATGATAGGTTACATATATATCAATATTGGGAACAAAAATAGTATGATTTAAATGGTCTTATCCCTCAAATCTGTAGATTTCTTAAGTGATTATTAAGTCCTCACATTGACATTCATCATTAACCCCTTGTTTGGGGTTACACAAAAACACCTTTGCCTCAACTTTGCCATATGTATTCTCAGTATATCTCTATTTTGTTGCTTTATGTAATTTAAGGTAATTTAAGATATTAAAAATAGAAAATTCTAATCTTAAACACTATTCGTTATGTATTGGCATTCGGCTTATATGAAAAATATTAAAAAAAGAAAATTGTGTATTTGAGTTAAATTCCACAATTAGGAGTAGAAATATTTATTTAATAATTTCAAGTCTCAAATGTTTTTACTATATAATAAATCCACACATCTCTTTATGGTTGATTGTACTGGTTTAAAAATATGCAGTATATCTCCAAATTTATCGGATATAGCAGGTTCTATCACTTATTTTAAATAGGCCTACATGTACTACCAGAAACATATTTTAGTGTACAGTATATCAATGTTTTTGAAGAAATTTCACCTAAAAGTAGAAAAAGATCAACGGAGCATTTTTTTATTCATATTAGCCACTCGTAATACAATTGTATGTATTTGTTTTATCATGTCTTAATTACAGATTCTTACAACAATTCAATTTCTATTTTTTATTTTGTTATATCTCAAAATGTAATTATTATTTTCTATTACAGTATGTATTATTTATCATTTATGGAATTGGGAGTCATTGACACTAGTTTTACCAAAACTGTTGAAAAAACTGCTTCTGGCAAATGCCATTCATTTGCCAACTGTGAAAAAAAGTAAGATATAATGATATATTATATGTTATGCATGTTGAGATTCACCACCTGCCTAATTTTGAATTTCCATGCAGCATTTTCAAGTTTTCATTACGTGTGGGATGTGTCAGATGCCGCGCTTTAACATCCATAGTCTAACAGGGATCGGTGTCTCATGTGGCCTGCAGGGTCGATTGGAATCCCACTAACACACTATCTCATCTTAGGTAATATTAAGGACAAGAGAGGCTAATGTTGGGTCAGGAGTCACATGTTTCTGTTCCACTTGACCAAAAAGGTTGTGATCTCCTTATCTAAGCCATTAATGCTCCCATGATTCCCTTCTGTTCCTTGTGTATCCATGTGCCATTGGGGTCTCTGTTTTGTCTTTCTTATTCAAGAAGTCACCAGAGTATTTTTTATGATTGAGGACAAAACTGTTAATTTGACTTATTAATTGGTTACACAATTTTGAAATACTGTATACTACATACACATACAATAACTTAATTTATTTAATTTTTTCAACAACAAAAACATACTATTGAATGTTTTTCTCAAGACAAGCATTGTAACCATCAGGAGATACAGCTCTTATTTTAAAAAGCATAGCTCTTTATTGTCCAAAAATGTCCCACAGCTGTACTATGGCTAAAGTCAGCATAAATTATAATTATGATTAAAGTGAAATTGTGTTATTGGTCTAGACTGCAGTCTGTTAATGATGAAAGCAAACATAAAATAAATATTTTAGTACAATCAAACATCATAATTTCTACATGAGAGTGAGGCTAGTTTAAACTACAAAGAATGGTTCTTTGTAGTATTTCAGAAAATAAAAATAAAAATATGTCCTTGCTGCAAGTTGTCAGCTTTATTATAGTGATGTCTGCATTGTGCTAATGCAGTCAAACCAAGCACTGAAGAATCTCATAACCGAAGATGCAGTGGAATATACATAGTTAATAATTTATTTATTAAAATTAGTCTGAACCTCTTGTTAACCAAAGTCTTCATAATCGGCTATCGCTGAATGTCTCTGTAGCCCTCTGAAAACATGAACTATCAGGTTGGGGTTGTAGATTTGCATTGGCTGTTAGCATTGTCACTCACACAAGACTCGTGTATGTGTCCACAATGTATGTAGGCTATTATGCAGTGCTTCGTTTATTCATTTCGGTATTTCAGTAGGCATGGCGTAACCATGAACAGTTTCATGTAATTTACAGTATTTTCCTAATGAATTCCTCAGTAGCCTGTAAGTTTAATGTCTGATAGGGTCATTGAGTTTTCTTTTCGTGCATGTCAATCAAAATACCTATCTATACCTATCTGTCAAGTAGGCAGGTCTTGACAGTATAGCCAACGGTGTGTTCTATACGGTTCCAGATGCAAATGTTGGCTCTGCAAGACTAGGCAGGACTCAGCTATATTAGTTTAAAGTCACGCTATTTGACATTCTACCACTAGATGTCACAGTAAGCACACCAGCATCTGAGACCAATACTTGTTTGTTGCTGTATTAGTGTTTAAAATATCGTATAGAAGAACCACCTTTAATAAGAAATTACACATATGATGTTATTGATTTTAAAGAATACAGTTAAGTAATGATTATATAAATAATTATTTGAACCCTTGTGATGTCCTTTGGGTCAAAATGACCCAAATCACTATCTCTTTGAGGCAGATAAAGGCACTAAACTTAATTCTACAGTTTACACAGACATGATGTACACTGCTGGCACAACAAGGTGTGTGTTTAAAACAACAGGAGGACAACAGGAGGGTTTAAAGGCACACAAAAAAAAACATAAAGACAATTAATAAAGAAACAATTAATAAAGAAATAAATACACAAAGGACAGAAAGACAGAAATGACAATATAAAAACACACAAAATCATACACAATCCAAAGGTTGTGTAGACCTACTGCACTTCAGATAAACTCTTCTGAGGGTTCAATAGGTTTGTGTTGCCTGTCTAAGATGTTGGATGATTTCACTGTTAGAAATGTAATTCCACACACCCAGGAAAAGGATCTGAAACTAGGGCAAAGTGAAATGTAATCCATTGACAGGGGTGTGTGGGGGTGCCCTTATGGTAATGGTCTCAGGCCAGCAGGTTATGCTGCAGTAGGCTACATATTATATAAATATATAGGCTATTTCAATATTAAATAGGACATTAAATATTTTTTGGTAAAATGTGGGGGGAGAGTAGTCTGAATTGGGTTCTGGAGCTGTGCTCCACCTCACACATCGCACTCAACCGGCCAGCCGTGAGTGATTCCAAGCCAGTGAGGACGCATCCACCACGGACATATATCGCCATCTGGCTTCTTTTGCGAGTTTGGCTCACATGGCCAAGTGTTTTCTGTGCACTCACTCACCCGAATCAGGTGATACCCTGCAAGGGTAACGATAGGCTCTTGTCTCAGACCTTCCCCGAGGTGATTGGTGGAGTGACTAGCACTCAGCATGTGACCTCTACAATGAGCTTCCGCCCACAGGAAAAGAAATGACAACACGTTCGTTAAATAGAGACATATATACACATCACCTTTCAGTAACGGTGCATTTCGTTTAACATATTGTTAGATTTTTATTTCTATACATTATATGACACTGTACTGAATATTGTAAAAGCAATTTTGTTTAATACGTTATTTTCACCTATAATATTTAGGCTACTATTGGAATAAAAGACAAATGCATGATGGGAATATTGCTGGTCACGTTCATTAGCATAGCATTCGCCAAATAAATTAAACAAAATAAATACAATTAATAGAAAAAAAACGAACTTTAATAGTAATATTATATAAGTGAGTAGGCCTACATTTCAATAATTAAATTTAAAACTACAACACAGTCACGAAATGTACAGTGTACGCCTTAGCCTATATATGCTTGTATAGTATGCTCTCATAACAAAACAAATGTTAACATTACAAAATAAACACATTACAAACGTATAGGCTTACCCCAACACCCATGACTACACATACAAATATATACAAAAGGAGCCGACTTATGTAGCTGTATCCTACAATCGCCAACAGATGGCAGACATGCATAGCACTATACAAAGGGAATTAAACGTTTTATGCTGTACTATGTTGTTGTAGCCATTATAGCCTATATGTTCTTCGCGACTACCTGCAGCTAAACGCTCACCTGAGTAGGTATTCCACCCCATACCTAGATAACCATGATATAATCCACTGAACCCATTCACAGCCATTTGTATCTGAGGCATGCTATATTTAAAAAAATGCACAGTTTATTTCTAGTGATGAACTCAATAAATTGTTATGACTTACTTTTAAGATTAGGGAATTTAGGCATAGGTCCTACATTAGAGAACATTATGGCTTCCATTGCATATACAGTAGTGATAATGTATTGTTAGTACTGTGTTGTATTGTATAAACACTAGAATAAAGTAACATAAAATTGTAAGCTTTGTCTTAACACTACATTTGGCCATTGTGATATATGTATATTTCTTTCAGTGTTTGAGTCACCAGCTGACTTTATCGCATTACAGCTGTACTACTTGTTCCCTTACAGACAAAGAAATGAAGAAAAACAGGCTGTAAATCCTGCCAGTGTTGCGTGGTAATTGAATGCTTTACCTTGGTCTGTCAGCACTATATAACCACAGCTATTTCCAGGGAAAGATAGATATTTCTGGGGGCATTTTTTGGGCGACCTTGGGACACCTCAGGGGGAAGAGGAAAATTGTGTGACCCAAATCATCATTGCTCTCCTTGAAGAGACACTTATTAATAACCTCTGAAATCAGGAGACCATTTCTTTCCTTTCCTTTCCTCTCCTCTCCTCTCCTCTCCTCTCCTCTCCTCTCCTCTCCTCTCCTCTCCTCTCCTCTCATCTGCTCCCCTCTGCTCCTCTCCTTTCCTGACTTCTTTTCTGTCAAACATTTGTTTAATCTCCTTCAAATTGCTGTCTTTGTGTACTTTATATTTCATTCACACAGACCCGCAAGGCACCCAGAGGGCCACAGAACCAATCTGACACTGCTTAAAATAATCAACCTAGTTGTAAGAGCAGGGCTCATCAGTGACACTGACTCACTCACTCGCTCACACTCAGTAATTCACTAACGCTGCATGCATAGCCTATACAAAAACACAAAATTGTGAGGGCATACATTTGGGTCATACATTTTACATTACAGGTCCCTTTGTGTGTGTGTGCACTTCTGCTCCTCAACACAAACCCAGCTACAGTTTTAAGATGGATTTTTGTGTGTATGTAGACCTACTGTATATGTGTAATAAAGGTTTCTGGCACTCCCTAATTAGTGACCCCTGTCTCAGTTAACTAGGACCCTCAGCAACAGTAGAAATAACATCAATAAACCACAGAACAAGAATAGAATGAACAACAATAGCACACCACTGGCCTATATCGTTGACAGTGAATCTGTCTTCTCTTCACTAGCTTGGGCAATTAGCTCAAACATCCTAGCTGCCGAATAGAAGGAACTTCAAAATATCCCTGCCCTTTTCAGTCACAGCCTTTAACTAATTAGTGTTTCCATTTACCACATTGGAATGATGTGATCAATTCTCACGACAAATGAAATTCCTTCTTTTTAACTTTGCTGATTTTATTCTATCAGGTATGCACAGACTTGTCGGGTCGCTGACCCCTAGACCTGACTCCAGATGGATGGATGGATAGAGGTATGCACATATATCCTACAGAATGAGGAAACGTCAAGTAGGCATTGCCCGTCCTACATAAAAACTCAAATATAGCTCCACCAATTAAGGCCAACTCTCTTACATTGAATATGTGAATGAACTCGATATATTATTATAAAATGACAGACTTCAACACCATTGCATTATTTATCTGGTGTGCTGTAGGCACATGCAAGTTCATAATTTGTGGATTAATTAAAATAGGCAGACGATGCATTGCATTTAAAGGTATATTCTGGAGAATGCTTCATGATATTTGAACTCGGTCGAAAACAAAACACCCTCCCTTTAGTGCTCGGGTGCACCCTCAGCAGCTCTGCCCCGCAAATTGGAAACGCATTGCCAAGGCTAGGATATCGTTGTCTGGTGCAAATGTACCACTTTATGTACCACTTTGTTTGTGTTCCCATTTACATAGCCTGGGCTCTGTAGGAACACCCGATTATTTTGTCCGCGCACACTCAAAATGGACAGTTAACGGACCTGCCCAATTAGCTGAATTAAAATAAAAGTGCATTAGCTTACAATTGAGTACAATCTTTACATTTCTTATGAAAATGCCATACAGTACATAGAGGTAAAATAACAATGGATGAGGGCAAAATCAACCAGCTAAACTGCATCATCAAATGACCATAAGATGTTTCAGAAAGCAAGGGTTAACACACAAACAGCACCAGTGCTTCATTTCCCCTCGCTTTCTTTCTATTTCTTTCCCTCTTTGATACTGCTGCCAAAGGAGGAATATGGCATAATTACAACCTGCCTCTGACCCTCATCACTGGCCCAAAACCTGGCGAGGGCCGCCAGAAAAGGAAGGCACAAATAGATGCAGAGATACACCCGGGAACATGCAGTGATGACCTGGATGACGGCGAAAAAGAAAAGAGAGAATGTTAGGGAAAGAGGAAAAGAAAGAGAGTGACCAAACGAGTGATAGAGATGAATAGATGGAGAAGAAAATAGGCAGGGAAGATGAAAGATAGGGGGCGAGCAGGATGGCAGAGGGAGAGAGGGAGGGTTAGCTTCCGACAAAAGGAAGTGGGAGATGTTCCAGCAAAACACATACTGGGAGAGTGATGCCTGTGTGTGCCTGCACGTGTGTGTGTGTGTGTGTGTGTGTGTGTGTGTGTGTGTGTGTGCGTGTGTGTGCGTGCGTGTGTGTGTGTGTGTGTGTTCATCCACAGACACATTTGAAAAATAATATGGCAAGCAGTGCAGTCACAGCCTTAACAACATTATATTAATCAACACCAAATTTGAAATACGCCCTGGAAAGATTGGGATATCATTCTATATTAAACCTGTAAAAGGACAATTTGAATGCAAATCTGTGTACCACTACCGACCACTTACGCAAGACTATTAAAATGCATGTAAACTGAAGAGCTAAGTGGGTGGGTGACAATATATCTGCTTAAAACAACAAGTCTACATGAAAGCACTCTCTACAACATTTTGGTGAATGTGTGAATTTTCAATGTTTCACATATAACTATCAATTCTGCATGACTATTTAGGCTTTACACATTACAGTTTCACAATTGAATTATTCCAATTTTATTCACATCACTGTGGTAACAGCGAATCCAATTGAATAAAAAATGCCAGAGAATTATAGTTTACTTTGTGCTTAGTGTACCATAAAAAGCCTTTGGGAAAGATAACTCATACTAATTTCAGAAATGGCATCCAGTTATAAAATAATATTTTAATGTAATTAGTCAAATTATGGATTTTTGCATATATGCCATTGCACCCCACCAACACACAGATGCACACATACAATATATACACATGTGTGCATGCAAACATTGCTCATAAAATGCACTGATGATTAAATATTAATTTGCTCTATTACAAATAGATACATAGATAGAAGTTTATCCCTGGAGGGAAATTTGGGTGTTACAGCAGCAGTAGTTGAGAGGATACTGCATGAAAAGCAAGCAATACATGGACGGATAGGCTACATACAAATAGACAAAATATTACAAAGGGCAGCAGTTCGGCTGCTATAACCCTGACTATGTTACCCTATTAGCCCAATATGGGTGGATGGAAAATATCAAGGAGAAGAGTGCTAGAACAAAAACAAAACATTGTGAAAAGAATGAGTGAGGAAAAGGCAGAAGGTGGCAAAATAAGTGAAGGAAGACCAAAGCTTTGAGCACTCTGTCTGAATGGCTGCTAGCCTTGAATCCTGCCAGCTCCGAATGGCACATTTGGCACAATGCTGAGACGAACGTTTGCACAGATTCCTCTAAGCTACAGCACATTTACTTTCATTCCAACTGGGTAAACTATGTTGCTTTAAAGGGCGAATAGTGGGCTGTCTTTTTATTTGCCACAAAAAAGACACAGGTCCTGGTGAAAACAGAAGTGAACAGAATGTGCAGTAATGTTTGTTTGGTCAAGAATAGATATTGTAATATTCTAATATATTTGATAGAGCAGTAGTTTTCATGGGGGTTGTGATATGTTTGATATAATGAAGTTTTCAGTATTTTTTCTTTCTTTCTTTGTTCTTCTATGTTTTTCTACCATATACCAAATGTGTGAGTAAATATTTTTCTTGCAACCTATTACTGCAGGTCATGTCATAAGAGCCAGATAGTGTACAATTGCTGTGGTTTTGATGCAGGTTCAGCACTTACTATTACAGATATGAATCATGCTGTTAAATCTTTTCAACAAATGGAAGCAGAAATCAGACTCAAGGTCTCAGTGTGAATGTGTGTGGGCAAAGACTGTGCACCTAGACAAAAAGCCAATGCCATAAAGTTTGTGTGTGAGCGCATTTGTGTTAGTGTGTGTCTTTTAAAGGTGTTGTGCAGTAAAAAGAAGCTATACTTTCCGGATCGTGCACAAACACGCACATACACACACATACTCTCTCTCTCTCTCTCTCTCTCTCTCTCTCTCTCTCTCTCTCTCTCTCTCTCTCTCTCTCTCTCTCTCTCTCTCTCGCTCTCTCTCTCTCTCCCTGTCTACCAAACACTAACAAGCATGTGCACACAAACATGCAAATCACAGACAAACAGAAACCCAGTAGTTTCTGCGTCATTACAATAGCCATCTGTCAGTAGAACACACACCCCAAGCAGAATATGTGTATCCCTGTAGCTACAAGGCCAGCATCACTGCATATATCACGGCATATGTACTCAGCCTATACACACCCATTTTAACACTAAAGGCGTGTGCCTGCTCTGAACACGGTCTCCTGTGGTGTCCTCAATGTGGTGGGGTATTAAATCAACCGAGCATGGGAAAAGGTTCAAAGCTTTTTTCTCCCTCCCATAACCTCTCTCTATTTGTCCCTTTACACACATACTTGCCCCTCTGTAACAGTGTTGGCCACAGAATGATGTCATTGTTTGCAACAGTGAAGGCCTGTGTGTATAATGAAATGATGAATGCTGATGTATAATCCCACATTTTAATCCCAACCACTGCTATCCCTCTGGGTGGTGTGCTTCACTCCAGCCATACACAGAAACAGTGGCCTATAACATCTGTGGGCAAATGTTATAAAAACTACTTAATAATATGTAAAATAGCCTATGTTATGTGGTCAAAGTTGATGGTAGATGCATGTGTCTATGATAGTTATTGTAGATAGATAGAGAGAGTGAGAGAGATAGGGTGAGAGAGAGAGATAGGGTGAGAGAGAGAGAGAGAGAGAGAGAGAGAGAGAGAGAGAGAGAGAGAGAGAGAGAGAGAGAGAGAGAGAGAGAGAGGGTGAGAGAGAGAGAGAGAGAGAGAGAGAGAGAGAGAGAGAGAGAGAGAGAGAGAGAGAGAGAGAGAGAGCGCGCGATGGAGGGATGAAAGCAGATTATTTATTTCTCCTGGGTGGGAGACGGTGAAGAACTGTATGAGGGCGCAAGGCTGGGCACACAGAAACAAGCAAACTAGTTCTGAAGGCGATCGTGATATCAACGCAACGCAGTTAGTTAACGATTAGGCTACGGACCGCGTTTTTTGTATCCCAATGTGACATAACCATTCAATGTAGAACGAAAGAAGATTTGTCTTGAAGTTACGAGACGAAGTAGCCTACAGCCAAAGTTTATATCTGGACAAAACGTGTCCAACGTTCCACATAGCTACGACATTACAAGGTAAGGTTTATCAACGCATATTGCCTTTATTTTCATACTCTGATAGGCTACTTCTTCGACAGAGACAAGATACGTTTTCTAATGTTGCGGCAGATGCGCAGCATGGGTAAAACTGCTGCAGAGATTTCTTCATTTCTAAGAGTGAAAGTGATTTGCATGTCCAAAGGATGAAAACTAAAAAACACATGCAGCGACTACTAAAAGAGGTCACAATTTCGCTGATACACGACACTGTTCATGATATTGTTTATTGCATGCAAATTAAACTATTGCAGAACTTGTTGAATTGAACGTGGGTTGGGCATGCCATATTTTCCAATGCACGGATATATTCACGAATCAAAACTTTTTTCTTCTTCTGTAGAATATGTATGTATGTATTTCACCCTACGAGGAGATAGCCTACCCATTATTGTCAGTGTTTTAGCGTTTAGTTTTTCTGATTAGCAAATGCTTAGAATACATCACGCCTTTCTCAACATAGTGGATTTGAGCTACTCAGTCAACAAATTATTCAATAATAGTGTTGTTCAAGCAGGTTATGTCATAGAACAACCATATACCTATATCTATAGCCTATTCATAATAAATCATCAGCAAGTCCCCAGCTTTGTTGACACACAGATTGGTTTTTAATTATTTACTAGATCTTAACTTCACATGACGTGAAACTACATATACAATAATATATATAATATACATTAGGCCTAAATATATGGCCAATAGAAGCCTGTTTTATAACTATAAGTTTAAAAATTAAAAAAGACCATTATGAAACCAGTCACATGTAAATTAATGCCAATTGGCCTTGTAAACTTTCTCTGTATTAGATGGATGAGGAAACATACTAAAAAGATCAGAGAAAACATTTCTCCAGTGATGATGGGATAGAAGAATAGAAGAAGGGAGAATCAGATAGATAGGTAGAGAGAAAGAGAGAGAGAGAGAGAGAGAGAGAGAGAGAGAGAGAGGAGAGAGAGAGAGAGAGAGAGAGAGAGAGAGAGAGAGAGAGAGAGAGAGAGA